>BSUD01000006.1:2036798-2075833 GCA_033239045.1 Fagopyrum esculentum
TTTTTTATATATATATATATATATATATATATATATATATATATATATATATATATATATATATATATATATATATATATATATATATATATGATTTTTTGATATTTTCATTGATATAATATAGAAAGGGTTGGTGGAGAAAGAGAACAAACAAAGAGAAAGAAGAAGATACATGGAAATTTAGATAAGAAAATAACTAAAGCACAAGTGCACAAGAGAGAGGTGTCAAGAAGAATGATGATAGAGACTAATGAAGAATTTACTTATCACTATTGGTTAAAGATATCCTTGTGTGAAATAAGAGTAGAAAAAAAAAAGAGAATCAACACGAAATATTAATTATATTTAATTAAAAAAATTATTAAAAAATTAAAAAAGTCATTTTAATCCAATACTACTTAAGATTATTTTTACAAATTCAAAAAATAAAATCCTTTTATAAAACAACGACTACGATCTCAACTAGAAATCAAACCAAATCTAACTTTATCAAATACACGCGACTATTCGTCGGAGATTTATGAGCTGCGGGATTTTAATTAATTGTATGGTTAGTTTGATGGATTGGGACCATATATAATTAAACTTCTAGCTAGTTGTATACGTAGATCACGGTCATTACGAATAAGATACCGTATTGATAGTAGAAATATGAAATTACATCTAACAAATGTACACAAATTTACTACCTCCAATCTACGGATCATCCGAAAAATTCTCTTACTCCGATAATCTTTAAAGGAAAAAAAAAAACAACTTTTCGAATATAAAAGGAACATGATCAATGCCTTTCGAGTCAACCAAAAGCTTGAATTTATCAACATCAAATAACTCGATGCAACCTCACAAGATTTCACTCATTGGGGCACGGTCAACTCGAGGCTTGTCTGGTGGATTTTATACAGACAAACACATATTTTGTTATAATACAATCTTTTTAATCAACAAGTTCTATAACGAATGAGCCCAACCAATTATGGGCCTCTTGTCCATCACTTAAACATATAAAAGCCCAATATCCCATTGCAAAGGGGTGTCTGACCTTATTACAAATATGGTACGTAATAGACAATATATATTTTGTACATGGCGTTACTTGATCTTGTTGTAGATATCGATAGTCACAATCCTAAAGAACAAGTCGAGAAGTTCAGGTGCGAGCAGGCTGCTTAGGTATGGAAAGTAATACCACAATGGCTCGGTCAAGTATCTATCTCCTCGACAAGTACTTCTTATAATCGCTTGTGCGCATCCTTCCACTTTGGCTATGGGAAACATCGTAAAAAACTACAACAACAATACAATTGCACAATTACATGTTATATCGCTACTTCACTACTAGATTAGGGGTGTAATATGAGCCGAGTGAGCCGAGCATCGGCATCCATAAGCTTGACTCGTTTAGAAATTAGTCGAGCCCGAGCCGCGGCTAAATTTTATACGAGCTTTAAAATGTGTTCAAGCTTGGCTAGTTTAGAAAGTGAACGAGCCCGTGCCGAACTTTTGACGAGCCGAACTCGACCCGAGCCCGAGTAGCTCGACAAAAATAATGCTCTTATAGTGTTATTTTAGTCGAACGAGCCGAGTTTTACCCGCACGAGCCGAGCTTTGACATGCTCAAGCTCGGCTCGTTTATAAACGAGCCGAGCCCGAGCCGGACCTATGTTTTATACGAGCTTTAAAATGTGTTCGTTCTCGGCTCGTTTAGAAAATGAACGAGCTCGAGCCGAGCCCGAGCAGAACCCGAGTAACTTGTCTCATATTACACCCCTATACTAGATGTTGAAGTTGACATACTACTTACGTTCTTTGCCTTTCGATCATCCTTCACATCGCCTTCAAAGGACATGGTTTTTCCTTGAGTTGTAACTTCGGTCTCTATGAAACCTGGAGTCACGAGTGTTATCTTCACGTCTCCTCTAAACTCCACCCTTAACGTCTCAAATAGACTCACCATCGCGCCTTTGCTTGCCTTCCAACACCATATATAATCCACAACAAATCTTATGATTGTTAGGGTCGTGATTAGCGAAAATATGCTATCTTTTCGTTTGACTAAGCCGGCCTTAAGACTTTCTGTCAAGTGTCAACTAGGACAGTATAGTTGCACTTGAGAAGAAGTGTTGATATGTGAAAATGTCTCAAATCGACAATATGATAGTACGTGAACCTATCATATAAGTTTTAGGACTACTTCTCCTATTAGATTTCATCTGGCTTTTTCAACAATAATCTAATATACTTACGTTGTACATGCTAAGTCGTGGCGTGGGCGACCAGGAAGCCGTTGAAGCGATGACGACAATCTTTCCTTTGCTTCTTCTGAGGTGTGAAGCTGCAAATTTAGTTGTATAGACAGACCCCCAGAAGTTCACATCCTACATATGGTAAATTGACTAAGATATATTTATTATTCTCAAAGAGTTGTTTAATAAATGTAATTGGATGATTAAAAAAACTTAATTACCATTAGCGATCTTGTAACGGTGATGTCGGAGTAGTCTTCAAAAAGTTGGGTTGCTAAAATGCCAGCATTGTTCACTAAGTGATCCACTACACAAGTGATTCTTGATTAGTATAGATAACCCGTTTTAGTAAGGCTATTAGGGTTAAAGATAATAAGGTCCCACATCAAAAGATGGTGACTGAGCCTATTATATAAGGTCGACGGACTACTTCTCTTATTGTTAATTGGTTTTAGAATGGAACCTCGTCGAATTTATGTGATGAACTTACAAAGGATACACATAATCATGAACTTACAAACTAGGCATTTAATGATCCAGAAAAATCGGGCCATTTGCAACAACAAACCAACCCATCATTTACAGTGACTTGTTACTTCGAATCGACCGTCAATGTACCAATATTATTAATAAGGCCCTAGTGAGTTGTCCTATTTCTCTTACACGTCGCTATACTAAGCATTCATTTCCATCCATGTGAGCAGATTAAAATTTTAAGAGGCTAAATTCAAAGGTTTACGTTCATTGATCATCCGCGAAACCTTACTTTACCAAACTGTCCAAATGTCAAATAAATCTTAGTCAGAAGATTACGTTTTGACTGTAACTTACATCTGTGAAAATGATCGATGGTTTCATTGATCATCCGCTGGCAATCATCAACTTTGGTAACGTCGGCAACGACCACAATCACCTCAGTGGAGCCCAACTGCCTTGCCTTGGCTGCAACTTCCCGGAGACGATCTTGTCTCCTGGCAGCAAGTGCTAGGCGAGCTCCTCGCTTTGCGTACTCATAAGCTAGATGCTAATATAGTTCATTAACAACAAAATCACACTAAACCGGTTAACAATTGTACGTCATGTCATATATTTGGTCTGACTATTTAAGGTTAGGTTTTTGAAGTTCGTGTTTGATATCATTCTATTTCACCCATTTTGGGTTCTGATGTATAAGTATGCGTACCTCGCCTATCCCCGATGATGCTCCGGTGATGAGAACGACTTTTCCGTTGACGTCCTCGGCGAAGAAGGATCTTATAAGGAAGTGGATGAGCCTGGCGACTATATAGGGCGGCATCACCAAACAAAAGGAGACCACAATCACTGGAAAAGTTATGAGGTTTAGAAAGGCTTGTAGGATTTCCATTGCAATGGCAGTTTCTTGTGTTTTTGAGCTAGCAGGATAATGAGCCTAGTTATAACAACGGACAAATGGGTCTAACATCTCCTTTTTTTATTAAAAAAAAAAAGTATTTTAGGATTAAAAGTTGAGTATTATAGTCCAATTTCAACCGTTCACGTACATATTCGGTGAAATTTCATCCTAAAATTATTTGATAGTAGTCCAGTAACTTTATATATTAGTTTATGAACTTATATATATATATATATATAGTAATAGAAGTGAATATTTGTCTTAAAGCCCAATTATTACATTGAATTGAGAATGTTGAATGAAAATATAAAATAATAAACAAATATAACCTAAGATAAAATCAAATATATCTCTAACTTTCTCGTTAAATTGGACACGGGATCCAACAACTTCAAGTTTATTGTAAAAACTTGAAGGTTTTTGATTTACGGACGTTCCTCTTTGCTTGTCTCTAAAGGCATTGAGTATTGAACGAAAGTTGTTAGAGCGAAGAGATGCAATGACAACAATATGATGCATGTATGTAGGCGATAATAACACGTCGATAAGTTGACGTCCTAAGATTCCGGTATGTTTAAGGCTTTCATGTCGAGCAAAGAAACCGGCGGCGTGATTATGGTTCAGTGGAGAAGTGCGTTAGTGATAGCGGCATGGCTAGAGTTCGTGTTTAGGATTTTCTTAGACGGAAGCATGTTTAGTCATCGTACCCTCTTATACCAAGAAGAGAATAGGAGGCTTAAAGCACAATTATTCCATGACTTGATAATATTTATACATAAGTGAACGAATATATAAAATATTTGTAAGGAGCGTAAACCGGCAAAGTGAAGGTAAGGAGGATCGACGCTACGACCAAGTAAAGTCCGAGTATGGGTTTGGGCATCTATACCACGTGGGTTGTTGGCAGGCTAGAGAATTGGGCCTTGATCCAAGTCTCAAAGAAGCTCATCTCAGTGTCCGATTGCAGAAACCCGCGCTTACCTATGAAACAAGTTTTGTATTCGACCGTTGGTTCTTTAAGTGTGACGATGTCATTTCAACAAAGAGAGAAGATATATTAGGTAACAATGATTACCTAAAACCCTAACCTGAATCATTTTCTTCTCTCCTCTCTTCTTAGCGTTTCTCTTCTCCAACTCTGCTCCTGATGTTCTTGAGCGAAGATCAACTTCATGTCAAAGTGTTTTATTCACAACAAAAGAGTGATCGGGTGCCTGAGTCTTTAATTTGTCGGATTCTGGCCTGAAAGAAAACTCCGAACCACATTTGTGTGGAACACGAAGAAGATCTTGAAATCTCTAAACTTGTGTGTTTTGTTGGTTGTTTATGTTTCGCTTTCTACTCTTATCTTCCTTTCTTTTCGGTTTTGACACTTGCACGTTTATCCTTTCTAATTCTTGTTTTGCTTTGACGTTTGAAAACTATTGTGGATTGATCGATACCAAGATCACGGGTACATATGATTTGATCCGAACCTTGTAAACAAATATCTTTTGTTCTTTGATACTCTTGAAAACAATCGTTCTAGATTGTTTATTGTATGAGTTTACTTTAGATCCGTTAAATATTATGTTTATAATAATAAATAAATATAAATTAAGATGAAATCAAATCTATTAAAATAGGATGACATACATATCTAGCATTAATTGATAAGGATATATATATACACACGTACCTCAATCATTAATATACTCCTACTATATTTCAACAACATCGTGAACATGCGATAATAGTTCACATGACAAGTTGACTCGGTACATATATGTTCTCACATTCATTATTTTTACCCAAATTCATTAAATTTGAAGGATGAATTACCTAATTAACAATGCAATCTCTACAGACTATAGTACAGTAACTTTTATTTCTATCTTTTAGGCTGACTAAATTTTAGTACCCGTCGTTTAAACTATCAAACCGATACCTCACCTATTGAATCCAACCAAAAATTAGTATATGAATTACTATTCACACGTTAAGTTAATAGATCGGTGTTAAATATCAGGGGAAAATTGTTCACCTACCTTAGACAAAATTGTCCACCTACCTTAAATATTTAACATCGATATGCTAACTTAACGTGTGAACATAATTTTAGGTATTAATCTTTGGTCGGACTCAATAGATGAGGTACCATTATGATAGTTTAAACGATGGGGTAGTAAAGTTTAGTCAGTCTAAAAGATGAGGTACTGCTTGCATGCGAGTCAACCCCTCTCTCTATGTAAACTATTCAATACTATGGGATAGTCCATTTTCCTGCGTCATCAAATAAAAGATTTATTATAACTTTAAGAATAAAAGTCAAAAATAAAAAAAACCATATGTCTAATTGTTTTGAATCAGATTAAACCTCTAACTTAGTATATTTTATTGTTATTTGGATTTTTTTTCCTATTAATTTTGTTCTACTTTGTTGGATAATTGGATTATTCAAAATCGATGGTTTTCATTAAAAAAATCACTATTCGACTCTATCATCGATATCAAAAAAGAAAAGAAATGGTCGATACGGTTTAGAGTTAACGGATATCAAATATACGGATATCAGTCGATTGTGATTACTTATAACCCATATATAATTTCATTAAAAAAAAAAAAAAGAAGAAGAATGCAGTATCTACGTTAAAATTAGAATGGAGTAGGGTGCATTTAATTTGATTGAGATTTTATTTATAGTTGTTGGATATTAAAGAAAGACCATACCCATATTAATTTTGTAAGTTGGGGGTTCATCGTCAATAAAGCCAAGGCTCCATATTTTCTTATAAAATCAAATATTTATAAAATCATTTTAAATGACCATTTTTCATGGTTATCATGTAATTGTTGTCAAATTTAGAAAAGTTCAAACCAATGGAAAACTATACCGAGGGGGGAAAAAATTAAAAAAGCTAAGAGCATCGGTAGACCAAAAATTCAATTTTAATTTATTTATTGATTTTTTTACTTTATTGTTAGAATTCAAAATATGTATCAAATTTAGGGTCTGTTTGATATCGTATTCGTATTCTTTTTAAATTCTTCGGGATGGAGATTCTTGAGATTCTTGAGATTCATGTAATTCTTGTCAGATTATTGTTAGAGATTCATTTTGACAAGGTTACCAAAATACCCTCAAAATTTAGCCCCAAATTTTAGTTTTTCTCCGGATAATTTCTAATCGAAAACTCCACCGTCTCTTCTCCTTCGTTGCCGTCACTCTCCATTTCTCGACACCTTGCTGTTGCTGCACCCCTTTTCGTCACTCTCCATTTCTCAACCATATCCCACAACCACTAATTAGGCAATTGCATATTCACAGTCCTGTCAAGACTACCGGAACAAACCACAGTAGTTATCCCAACTATCAATGCTCTGTGTGAGAGTGGCCTGGAGGCGAGCGTAAATGTGTCTGAACCACATTTCGCGATAGAGGAGGCAAAATACATGGTCGTTATCAACAAAAAGAGCAATGGCGTGTCCTTAAACAATCGATCCCTTATAGTGATGGAGAAGATCTGAAGAGAAGGAGTAGAACGAGACTGGAAGAAGAACGTAAGATCGAGATTGGTACTAGTAGAATGCGAACCCGATGGAGAAGATCTGAAAAGAAGGAGGAGAGAGATGAGACTGGAAGAAAAACGAGACTGGAAGAAGAACGAGAGCTCGAGAATGTGAAAGGAGAGGATAATTAGGTATGAGAAGAAATAATAACAATCTAACCTAAAGAATCTCGAAGAAGTTTGTGGGCCAAGTTTTTTTTCGGGATTTTTTAAGCAAAAGACTCTAGTAAAATAATATAATACAAAAACTCAAACCGATACCAAACGCTTACAATTTTTCTATCCAGAAGAATACACTGAAAAAGAATCTAAATGAATCTTCATACAGCTAATACCAAACAGTCCCTTAATTTCTCTACAGAGAAACTTCTCTCTATTCATAACCTTGATTTTCTCTCCAAATCTGACATCTCAATTATTGTAAATTGGATATTTGAACTTATGTTATAAACAATTTATATTTTCTAAAAATATTATCATAATGGTTATGCTTCTTGTATACTATTATTGAATAGACTTGTCTATGAAAGAGTTGTGATGATGGTTACGTGTATATTGATTAGCTATGCATGTAAGTTGTTGAGACTTTAATTTATCATTTGCTAAACTCTTAATTATTGTTTAATTTGTGTGGTCAAAATATGTACTTAGGTTGTTGTGATGTAGTGCTCTTATTTAATGCTATGTTTTTGTGTGTTGTAAACAGTTGCACGGACAATTTGTAAATCACTTCCAAAATTTGTTGGTACTTTAACTTGTATGTGTAGATTATAATAAAATAGACCAATTGCTTGAATAATCTCTTTTATATATGGTAAATGAGTGTTTAGGATGAATACTTTTATTGGATAAATCACTTGCTTGAATAAATTTTATTGCACGTCAAAACACATATGTGTATTGAACCCGAGTCGAGTAAAATTTCATTCGAAAATCAGTTGACAATAAAAATAGCCAACTAACCTGACTCGTTGTCCCATTAACTGAATATAAAATGTTTTATAATAATCTTGACTTGAATAGCTTGTAAATTCCCCTCTCTTTTTATTTTTATGGAATTGAAACGACCTAAATTTAATTTTAATTTATTTAAAATGGGTTAAAACTTTGTTAGCAAGAATTTTATTTTCACTGGCGGAACAAATGACATCTTAAATTTTTTATGCACAAGTCTCGTCATTTTCGCAAATTTTGTTTTCCAAACAACTCTAACAATTACTCGTCACCAGGCCCGAATAAATCCGGATCTGAGCGGTTCCGACTAAAGTCATGTCTATTTATCTAAGTTAAACTGGTTTGTTGAGTTTGAACTCATGCACACCCAACAACCTAGAGCAGGTACTTTTTAAAAAAAAATTAATTACGTTGATAATAATCTTTAATATAAATATATTTTAAAACATATTACATATTTAATTTATTGTAATGTTGTTAAATATTTCATAATTATACATAATATTATACACTATGTAATATTTTTATATTATTTTAATACGGATTAGAACTGGTCCGACCGGACTTTTTGGCTTGACCGGATCTGACCCAGCCGGATAAATATGTCAGACTATTCGGGTTTCAGACAGGCTACACGTTCTTGATCAGGTCAACTCGCCGGGTAATGTAAACTCCATAAACTTTTATTAAAATTAAGAATCATTTCTTATAATTTAAAGTAGTTGGAGTAAAATTTAATTAGTAATTAATTATAAATATAAGAAGGGAAAGGAAACACAATTTTCATTGGAAAAAGAAAACATGGCGTATTGTAGATTAATTTTATGAGTTAACAATGATATTAAATAACTAGATTTATTTCCGTAGTTAAAATCAAACTTCCTAATTTTCTTCAAACATTTGTTCTTGTATGAAAAGGAGTAAAGCGACGTCGCTTTTGATGCATAGCTAAATGCTCTCATGCGCTACGTGTTACCCTTCATTGTATGGTCCTAGAACGTCCGATGGAGATCAACGACTAAATTTTGGGTTTTAGTTATAGAGTGATGTTATCGGTATGACAAAAAAAAAATGAAACGAGCAATACAATTGGAATCCGGGTACGAAGTGAGGGGTGCTCGGGAGGCTGAGTAGGAGCATGCCCAACCGTGAGGGGTGTGCATTTCTGGATAACCGATCCGATCCGAAGGTTGGGATATCCGATTTGACAAACTTTAAAAAGTCTGACCCAAATCTGTTCCGAGAACACTCGGATATCCGACAGTTTTATCCGGTCGGATATCGGATCAGGATACCCGATCAAGGTATCAATTATTAGAATAGTCGGATATATCCGATCCGACCTTTTCCTCTAAACCTCGATCCGTATCCGATGATCCGAAAATATGCCCGGATCGGATGGACTGGGATCACCAATTGCCGGATATCTTCGGATTTGTCGGATCAGATCTTTGGATTAGCATATTGGATTAGTCGGATCGGATATTTTTGCTCACCCCTACCAACCGTTGCTTGTTGTAGCTAAGATCCATCTAGTTATTTTATTTTTTGAATACAGAAAGTTGTTCGATCTCATAGACGGCGCACCGACTATTCGATCGAAAGGGCGAAAAAGATTGGCAGACGGACTAACCGACATGAAGGACCACGTCAAAGAAGAAAAAGATAACACAGAAATATATAAAAAAAAAAAACTCAAAAGCACGGAAGTCTTCAATGGAAAGCAGAAAGATCCAGTCAGTCGGAAGCGACGAGCATTAACGTTCATTTTCGAAGGAAGTACATATGCAGGAAGTCCAAGGAACAATTGTGGACGCCTCAGATCGGGATTGCAACAAAGTCGTCGGGAGTCGATCACTCATCCACACCCCCTTATCGACAAACACTCGAAATACCACCAAAAACAGCATCAAAACAGAGAAGAGGAAGTTGCAACACACGGATATTGTGATATTAAAATGTGTACAACTTTCATGGTTTAAAGAGTACGATTTACAAGGGGAACATTGTTCGAAAAGAGTTGGTTTTAAAACATGATTAAAGCAAATGAGCTTTGTAGAAGAGAAGTGCTCTTGTTTTTCTTGATCGGAATAAATTCGTTTATGATTTTGAAGATTCTATTGGCAAACGCAATAAAGATTTGAGACACATCACAATCGAACTTAATTACTATTTTGTTAATCATTGTTGGTGTAAATGGAGCCGTTAGGCCGGAATCGGTGCCGTTATGCTGTAAAATTGGTGACCTCAGGACGAGATTAACCACCAAACTCTACGAATAACCTCTCAAAGAGGAAGAAACGTCGAAGTTGAACCCTTAAGAATAATAGAAAAGAAAATTTCAATTTTCCTATTACAGAAAGAGAATTGGTCGTTTTAGCGTTATATTTGGAGTTCCATTAAGTGAAACGTCAGGAAGCGTTTAAATCAATATGGCGGTTCATCGATAGGGTGGTTGACGGGATTACCCCGACGAGGTTGGTCACAAGTTGCGTTGTGAAAATAGATATTTGCTTGATTTTGATTTTGATTTTTTTATTAAGATATGAAGCTCAAACTTGTTACCCGACCCCTAGTGTTGGCATGAGAAAATTTTCAAATTTTAAAAACGTCATCTTTCGATTGACATAGTAAACAGTGTATGCTAGTGACGAACATGGTTGAATACCACCCTTCATAGTTCATTCTTCGGTAGGGTACACACATTGCATATCAATATAATCGCACAATTATTTGTTCTATCAAAAGTTAAAAAATGACCTAAAAATGAACACCGTCATCTTGAACCCTAATTTGATAATTAACCTTAGCAATGAAATCATCAGCTCTCTTCCTCAAATCTTCATCTATCAAACTCGTAAGCATTTCATCTTCTTCATCTTCATCCTCTGATTCCACGCGACATTCAAATTCGCACACGAAGCTCCTCACTTTCTCAGCTTCTAGTATTGGCAATGGCAGTGACACTGGAGATTCCAGTGGTGGCGTCGACGGCTTTGAAGAACAGCTTGAAGTGGTGCATAGAATCTTGGATTCCCCGACGAGGAAGAGGACGATAAGGTTTCCGAGGAAGAACAAAGACTTGGGTGTGAGGATAAGAGAGATGAATTTGGGAAGAGAAGTGAAGAGGAAAGACTTGAATGATAAACAAAGATAAGGAATCCAAAGAGGGCTACTGCAAATAGTGGCACATAAGATTGCTACCAAAGAATAGAGAAATAATATCCTTAAAGAAGTGCAAATTTGATGATAATGGTGGCTTAACTTCTTCATCTTCCAGGATTTGGTCACCTTCCCTATATGGGTATGATCCATATTTTTCAGCTCCATATCAAAAGCTTGCTTTGTAGCTATGCATACAAAATATTTGCTCGTATACATATATATATATATATATATATATATATATATATATATATATATATATATATATATATATATATATATATATATATATATATATATATATATATATATATATATATGGGTTGGTTCGGATGACGAGATTTATTGTAGAGTAAAAGTGAGAGTGAGGAGAATTTTGATTTATTTTGTTCATATTTCTTTTTTAATACATTAATCATTTTTTTTAATTTACATTTTAAAAAAACGTTTATTTTTGTTTATAACTTAAAAAAGCAATGATAGTAATGAAAAATAAAATGATCGACTAACATAAACAAATAGAATGAACCAAAATTTCCTCATATCTTTGATAAAAAAAATCCGCCTCTTTACTGAAACCATAATCTGAAAGATAAGGATTAAGGTTCCGTTTGGTGAACATAGTAGATTATTTGGAAGATTAAAATTTCATAATAATCCCCAATAATCTCGATAATCCATGTTAATGGGCAGACTAATCTCCCAAAATAATCTTCCGAGGTTATAATCTCAATAATTTCGATAATCCCTAACTCACCGAACGCACCCTAAATCGTGAGTGTAGTTATTGATGGTCCATTTGATAGAGAAAAGAGAGGATCTCTAGAACGGAAAAGCTGGCTTTGGGAAAGCGAGATCTTACTATGTAGGTAACCTTTTTTTTAAAGTTAATTGTGGCTTAGGTAAAATGTATGAGTAAAAGAACGGTTTGTTTGCTTTTTTTTTTTTAACCATTATTCCGGCAATTGGTTTCACATTCATTTGACAATTTGTATTAGCTCGAGAAAACAAGAATACACTCTACCCAACAAAGCCATGCATGCATTTGCATGGATAATACCATTACGCACGTTGTACTCAATATTCAAATTTACCCGACTCATTTCTGTATCCGGATACTTGGATAAACGGTTATAGCATCTCATTTTTTATGACTACCGCATTCAAATTTACCCGACTCATTCACGTATCCGGATACTTTGAGAGAAATATAGCTGAGTCTTTGGGTTTATTAGTTATTGGGTTAATGCACATTTGGACCCGTTTGATCAATGCTTGTTACTCCAGCCCAACGACACAAACTCCTCGCGTGAACACTTACTCAAACCTTGTGTTGAAGATGAAATGTTGCGTGTTGAGTGGTTGTCTCTGGTCCCCTAATACTTAAGTTTCACCATCCATTCTCAAACCCTAGCGCTACTAACACCTTCTGCTTACCCGAGTCTTCGAGATCTTCTTTGAGAGCGAATCCGCTATAGAGAAAAGAGAGTTCAAGAGTTTCAAGTCGAGCGCTTTGCCTAAGATATTTTTCTGGTGTTCTATTCTTCGTCTAACCTCACTTCACAAGAAGTTTGGTTGCTAACCCGAGGGTTTTACAGACGAGTGTTCATTCTCTGTTTCGTGTCTTCTTTATTTTTACTTTGCTTTAGACTTGTTGTGATCCTTTATTATTCTTGTATCTTGTTGCTGCTTCGGAAATATGTTCATATTGTAATATTGCTTAGTGGATTGGGCTGAATCTCCCCTGATCCCGATTAGTTTTTTCCGAATTGCGTCACAAACACTTCTGTGTTCTTGTTCGTGTCAAAAGCTAGATCGCTTTAGATGTGGTTGTATTTGTTTCAACACTATTTGCAAAAACGTTATGAGTTTTATCATATATCAAGTTAAATGTTAACAAACAATAAACCTGAGGTCATGCACGTATAAACACATATATGTTTCGTCTAAATCTCATATAAGCTCTAGTAATACTTATCCTATAACCGATTGATAATACCGGCTTCATATATATATATATAATTAAAAATAATTTGTTATAGGGATTAAAGGAAACTTGTTCGTATTTTCCTTTTTGATTGAAAGAAATAGATTTGATATAGTTAATTTTGGAGTTTATCGAAGGCCTTGTCGAGCTGTCATCAGATCAAATAGCAAAATGTAAAAACAAATCCCTTGGTAGTGATGAACCAAAAGAAGTTACACAATGACCAAAGGGATAATGCATCCAAACTGCCAATAAGGAACGGAGTCAGAAACTTTCGATGGATAGACAAAAATTAAAATAATATTTTTAAATTCTAATAAATTATAATAAAAAATCATTCAAATATTTAATTGTTAATACATAAAAAAATTAAATTAAAAAAAAACTCGATTATCAAAAATTTAATGTACAATTATACTTTTATTTATATGTTTTACATTAATACAATTTTAAGACGAGAATATATAAAAATCTTGTCTAAAAATATGTTGTTATGTAAAAAAAAATTAAAAAAAAAAATAATTTAAGTTGGGGTGGGTCATGGCCCATCCAGCCCAGACCTATGTCAAAGTAACAGAACAGGCCCAATTGTATTTGACGTTAGGCTAGCCCACTCTTAGATAAACAATCGATATGGACATAGTTCCCATTCAGAATCAAAGCCCAATTAGTTTTCATTTTGGGCTTCTCTTATTGGGCCGACAATAGGCCCAAATCAAAATAAGTGAAGTTTGGATTGGTTTGGAGTCTTTGGACCTATAAACCTTCTTGGATTCTTCCATTAGTGTTGAAAATCATATTTTTGGTATTTTAGGTTTTGGTCACAACATCAACATGGTGTGTTGAATATTAGTGACAATATTAACGTAATATTTTTGGTGTTATGAACACAATACGATTGGTGACGATGTGTTTACAACGCACTTGGTGAGATACAACTAATGATCTTAAGTTGGTGATTACACAATTGGAAAGATCCCAATTGGTAATATCACATTTACTAACAATACAATTGATTACAATATAATCGACGGTAGAACGTCTTCAGTATTTAGCTAATGTTGTAGTTGTGATTTTATAATAGATTTTTTAAGATTATGGTTTTATAAAACACTTTATTAAGTGTTCATTATTATGAGATTTGAATGGCTTTCAATTACTTAAAAAAGGCGGAAATGTCCTTTGATGATCAAACGAGTCTTTTTTTTTTTTTTATTGCTATTCGTATACTTAAAAAACTAGTGTATTACCCGCACAAAGTGTGGGTTAAGTTTTAATAAATATTTAATACTTAGAAATTTATATGTATATTTTTATATAATAAAAATTCGGAAATTGAAATTATAATTATTATTATGATTTTTAATTTTCTTTTAAGTATTTATCACTTCTAATTAATTATATTTTAAAATTAATTTGTTAAGATATGCTTGTTGGTAAAAAAAAATCCGTAAAAGTTTAAAAATTATTTTTATAAAATATTTACTTAAAATATTTTAAAAAAAACTTAGATTTAGATTTCAATTTTCAATTTATATTAACATTTCGAAATCACTTTTTAAAATAATTTTTTAGGCTTCAACAAACTGGCGTTGACACATGACAATAGAGGCTGCTGTTTTATTAGATATATAAGATAAGATAGTAACTTAAGGATAAAAAAAACTAAATAATAAAAAAAAAATTAAATCTACTTTAATTTCACAATCCAAAGCGATTAATTTGATAATTTTAATAATTTAAAAAGTAGAAAAAGGTTGAACCGAATGAAATCAATAATTAAGTAATGCCTTGAAAGTATAAAAAGGCAAGACATATATTTATTTAATTTATAATAATGACATGATTTATTAATTTAGAAATATAAGGCGATTGATTTCAAAGATTGTCCTATTTGCCTACAAAAACAAAAGAAGCAAAGCAGACACTAAAGCCATGTGACTACAATGACTTTGCACGCAGCCTTTCAGAGTTTCTTAAAGTTATGCCGTCCGATGTTAACCGAAAAGAGAATGATCCAACCTAAATAACCAATTCAATATTAATTTTATACTTTATATTGGCTTTAACATATGTAACGTCGTTATGAATGGCCAATTAAGTGTCCTTCAAATAACAACGATAATGTAATTTTTATATTTTTTTAATAAATTTTATCGGGAAACAGGCGGGTATGATGTGGGAGATAATAAGGTCTCACGTTGAAAGATGGGACACTACGAGTCTGATATATAAGGTCGGTGGCTACTCCTCCTATTGCCAATTGGTTTTAGGATGGAACCTCGTATGCTTTATGTGTTGGGTTTGGTTTAATGCGCATGTGCGCTCGTATGTACATGACCCCGCTCTACCTATCCGTCTATATCGGACTTTGACATGGTATCAGAGTGGTTAACCTTAATTCGGCTCGCGATCCTGACCTGTGGACAAGTGCAACTCGGTCTATATCCTCTAGTTGCACTTGCGGGGGCGTATTGGAGATAATAAGGTCTCACATCGAAAGATGGGGACACTCCGAGCCTGGTATATAAAATCGGTGGGCTACTCCTTTTATTGTCAATTGGTTTTAGGATGAAACCTCATCGGGTTTATGTGTTGGGCTTGGGTCTAATGCGCATGTGCACTCGTATGCACACGACCTCCGCTCTACCGGTCCGTCTATATCGGACTTTGACATATGAATATGGAAACAAGTCCAACTGGGTCGATAAGTCCGGTCCATCAAGCATGTCGGGCCAAATCCTAACAAGACTATAGATCCAACCGGGCCGAAAAGCCCGCTAGTCCGTCAACCCGGTAGCTGGATCTAGCTCGCCCCGGATCTGACTAAACGGATTCAATATTTTACAAAGCCCGTTCCGAATCCAACCCAAATCTGGATACGAAATAGTCTAGTGACAATGACAAACAAAAACCTTAGTAGCCTTTATATTATGTTTTTTATGTTGAATAAAATGATTGACGGGACACGTAAGTTTTTCCCGGTTGAAGAAGAAAGATGAGGTATAGAGTTGCATGGTTGATGACATTATGTGGTTATCCATTTCAATGTCTATCGTCGTCTACTTTCTACTCTCTGCATACCATTTTCATCAAAAGCCTACAACACTTATCCGCCACACAGGGTTTCGAGTATTATTTCTCAATGTTTTTTATAAATTAATGTTAGACTTTAAAAACTATTTTTATTTTATGTTGATTATCGTGATAATGTATGTACTCGAGTGCATCGGAACCAAAGATAAATCTATCGATGGATGAGGATGAAATTTATATTACGTAGTTGAAACTGGACCGGGTGAAAACGCGGCCAAGTCCATTCGACCGAGAAAACGGAAATCTTTTACAATAGGTCGTATTAATTTTTCAAAAATTTAAATACGTAAAATATAAAAGTGAATTAGTAGGAATCAAACCCAATCGATAAGATTTAAATGTCCACGACCATTAAGTTACTTTCATTCATGTATAATTTTATTAATTTGATGCTTAATATGTATAATATTTCTTTTTTCAAAAAGTAAAACGGTACCGCCCTGTCGGCTCGAAGCCCGACTTAGACGGTTACAGACAAGACCACAAACACGAATTCCGGGATAGGACCCACTCCGACCCGAAACACAGGGATTTTTTTCCAGAAATTTCGGCCCGGGCCGTCTGGATATGGGGATGCAAGTGTAGTTTGTTTTTTTTCTTCTTGAAAATGAAAACCGGTTCAAACCACTACTAGTAGGTCGAAAGGTCGAAAAAGATCGGTAGAAGTGTCATGAAGAGTCACAAACAAATGAAAAAAGAAAAACACAATAATACATAAAAAAAAAAGGAAATTACCGGAAACCACCCGTTAAATAGGTCATATTGCAAATAACCACCCGCTCTATCACTATTTACCGGAAACCACCCGCT
Source organism: Fagopyrum esculentum (assembly GCA_033239045.1). Classification (NCBI taxonomy): domain Eukaryota; kingdom Viridiplantae; phylum Streptophyta; class Magnoliopsida; order Caryophyllales; family Polygonaceae; genus Fagopyrum; species Fagopyrum esculentum. Next base: position 2,053,980 of record BSUD01000006.1, read on the forward strand.
ATAAATACTCCGTTACCAAAAAACCACCCTGTGTCAGTATTCCGTCAAATTTCTGTCTTTTGGGCCCCACTTTATAATAAAATAATATTTTTCCATATTTTTTCTGTTTTTCTATTTTTAACTTGATTTTTTTTTATGGTGAATATTGTTAACCAATTAATTTTTTTTGGTAGGATTTGTTTACCAATTAATGAAACAAGAAAATTTTTTATAGCAGCAAATTTTCCTTCCGGATCCAACTGCATTCATACCTATTTCCTTAAGGTTCTCTAAGGTCAGCAATGGCAAGACCTCTTCATCAACCTCATGTATTTCAAATCCTAATCCCAAACTCTCCAGCCAATTCTTCTCCCCATCATGGCTCTTGCTAATCTCCAATTGATCATCAAATCGGCCTCAATGTGATGGTGGTGGTTGCCAGTTTCCTCATCAACCCTAACCCTAGAACTGCTATTATTGGATTTGCTTATTTGGTTTCCTTCCAGCCCTGAATCCTCCTTCGACGGACTCCTCGCCCCTAGGGCTTCATCCATTTCATCATCCTCGTATCCCCCGGATTTAGTCTCGCATTCGGCATTGCGAGCACCACCCTCGTCGATCTTCGGGAGCCAATTCGTCCGTGGCTTCTTCACCGCTCTCTTCGACTTGAATCCCTGGGTCCTCCTGTGAATAAGAGCGGGTAAGTTCCCAGCAAAAGCCAATCCATTTTAATAAATTGTTTGGTGGATGCGATTTTTCTCATTATTGGTACTGTCTACTTCCCCTATCCATCAGATACATCACAGTGGAAGAGGTAGAGCAATCTCTGAAGAAGTATAACATGGGCAACGAATGAACCATGTAATCTTGAAGAAGTACAATCCACATCAATTTTGGAGAAAGGCAACCAGATTTTGGAGTGAATTGATGTCACAGATCATATCCCTCTTTTCCTCTTCTAGTAAATCTAGGGTTTCTTTTTGATTGTCAAATTGAATTAAGAGGAATCGAGAAAGAAGAAGAGAAGAACAGGTATTCAATTTGGTGTTCTTTAATCGGTAAATAATATTTAAAAAAAAAAATCAAGTTAAAAATAGAAAAGCAGAGATGAAAAAAGGAAAAATATTATTTTATTATAAAGTGGGGCCCACGAAACGGAAATTTGACGGAATACTGGCACATGGTGGTTTTTTGGTAACGGAGTATCTTTAACGGGTGGTTTCCGGTAAATAGTGATAGAGCGGGTGGTTATTTGCAATATGACCTATTTAGCGGGTGGTTTCCGGTAATTTCCTCAAAAAAAAAACCCAAAAGAAAAAAGTGTAAAAGGAAAAACAAGATGATTCAACCAACAAGAGACAACGAGTATCAACGCTCATATTCGAAGGAAACACAAGGTAGAAAATATGGGAAATAATTGTGCACACCTCAAATTTGGATGGCAATAGATACGTAAGAAGTCGATCACAAGTTCACATCCCCCTCTCGAAAAATATTTGAAATCGCCATCATAAAACATCATCCAACCTCATAAGACATAATTGCAGAATATGGGTATCATAATGTATAAAGGTGTAAAATTTGACGATTAAAAGAATAATCATTTTAACAATATATAATTTTTTATAATTTACTGTATAGTTAAAATTAAATTTACGGATAGTACATTAAAAATAATAATTTGCTGAAAAAGCTAATAGTTATCCTTACCTAATTTAAATAATCTTAAAATGAGAGAAATTGTGTGATAATGACGTGGTGGGCCTATCGCAATTCAAACGTCACATATTCACATGGGCCTTTTACTTCCCCAAAATCTGCAAAACCTAGCAGCAAAAACCTGCAAAAGCCAACCCGTATTTCAGTTTGGGCTTACGCCTCTTCTTTTTTTAACCATATCTACATAATGGATCACTTCAAATTATAATATTGTGGAGATTACGTATATGCTATGCTAGCCTCTCAAATATGACATACTTATGAGGTTGTTGCTATTCGTACCACCATATACATCATATACATATCACATCTACGTTTACGCCATGCGTAGTAAGTTTTCCTTCATTTTTCGAACTAAATATATGTTACAGACTACTACGCGTACGCGATGCGTAGTCGTAGTACAGCTACGACTACGCATGGCGTACGCGGAGTAGGACTACCGACTACGCATGACCGATGCGTAGTCGTAACCATTTTCCTTTATTTTTTGAACGGAATGAGCTTCTTGCTACAGCTACGCATTGCGTACGCGTAGTCAGGGTACGAATAGCATGAATAGGCGGATACGAATAGCAATCTCGTACTTATGATGACTTATATATTATCCATTCACTTTTTAACACTTTGATTTCTTTTTGTTAAAGGGATTTTATTAGTTAATCAAAGTTTTAAGAGTCATTATAAGCTTATAAATTGAAATTTTGTACGTCAATGCGATCTTACATATAAGAGCACCCACATATAAAAAAAGACAATTTATATTTAGAGGTTAAGATGTGTAATACACTTCAATCATATGAATAAATCAACTCTATCTCCCCGTACTTTTTCTTATATCCGTCTCGGAACCTTCTTTCAACGGGTTTCACATCTTATTCTATATTTAGGGCCCGTTTAGAAGCACCGAGAATCATTCCTGGTAGCAGAATGATTCCGAATCAAAAAGTACGTTTGGTTAGAGGTCTTTTAATAGACACACATACAAGCCCACAAGGTTCCATCCTAAAACCAAATGACAATAGGAGGAGTAGCCCGAATGCTTATATGGCAGGCACAATTTATTACGTTTTATCGATGTGTGATTCTTCTCCTTACGTCTCAACACTTACTATATAAGATTAATTGGTAACATTTGGATGGAGTTGGAGAATATTGATAGTTGGGAGAGGACAAGTATAACAAACATATGGGACAAGGGTTATCAATGTGAAGGAAGAGACACTTTAGTTCTGTTGGACCGCACCTACGACGAGCCACGATCCATATATGGATTGGGTTGAATCTTATACGTAGGTTTGTGTTGGCCACCCAACGTCCATGCACGGATAATTCGATCAGAGTCTCAATCTTATCCATCGGTTACGTTGGCTGATTCTTGCGCAAATTAAGGGATGTTCCGATTTCTCTCCCGTCGTTATCCGAGGACCCCTCGGATGCCCTCTCGAGACTCTATAAAGAAAGCTCCTCGTACTCATTCGACACACCACATATCACAACAATATACTCGGATACTCCACGTATCGTTCATGACTTTGGTTACGCAAACTAGAAAGTCTATGCAGTTGTTTCCCAAATTTAGTCGTCAAAAGCAATTGTAATATGGGGCGAGTTTATAATCTATAAACCTTTTCTCAACCTACGATCCGAAATCCGGATCATACATTACAAGAGGCTATCAAATTAAAAATAAAAAAGATCGAAATCGAGGGTGTTAATCTTTGTGTTATCAAGACACTCCAAGGACTGTGGAGTTGCCTGTGGGTGGTCGAGATGATTATTTCCGACTCCATGTTAGATCTCCGCTTCTTTAACGAAGTCCACATCAGACATATTTTCAGAAAAACCAACCGTGTTGCTGATCAAGACCCATCTAGGAATTTCGAACCCCAACACTAATTTTTGTGATGATCCCGAACCCCATGTTCTCATCCGTAAGGTTGCTTTAGGGTGGACTACCTCTAGGAGATAGTTCAACCTAACCGTTTTCCGTTTTCCAAAAAGAAATAAACAATAATTGGATGTACTTTTATGTAGTATGGGCTAACTATAGTAGTTTAGGTCAAAAGTGTAGGGGATTTCAGATGTACATTCCCTAGCTTTATCTTAGGAGTTGAGCGACTAGTATGACTAGTTGGCTTTCATAATGAGAAGCAGTTTTGACACAATTATTTAGCAATGCAAATGTTGTGCTTCATTTACTCCATCTTACATTATACAAATATACAGTTACCCATATATATGCAGATGGGCCATTACTCAGTACTCAGCTGTGTATTAATATTACTATATATGCCCCCACTTCCTTTGTCTTTTTGGTTCCTTCTAACACCAATTTTACCGTACGGTTAAAGTTCAATTCAGGAATCCCATTAATTCTTACTGTCACAAATTCATATGCCACCATCTATGTTTCTCTTATGTGCATTTTTGAGCTTCATATGCCCAAAGGCTTACTCTTATTGTCAAGTGGTTTTAAGATGAAACTTTATTAAGTTTATGTCATAAGCTTGGATTCAAAGTGCATATACGTTCGACAGACCTCACTTCATATCCAACATGGTATCATAATAGCTCGATCTCTCAAGTTTTGACTTATCGGGCCTGTTGGCCTTAAAACTCTAATTCCGGAAATGGACAATGATAATATGTCAGATTGAGCTAGCCAATCTTAAGGCATGCCATCAAGTGTTAACCGAACCAGATTACTACACTTGAGGGGCGTGTGGAAGATGAAAGTTCTCACATGACATCCAAAATTAGAAAATAAGGATGATGAATCTAGTATATATCTAAGATTGGTGTTACTCCTTATATTGTCAATCAATTTTAACACAAAACATCATTTACTTATGTGGTGGGTTTAAGCCCAACGTGCGTACTCGATGAGAACGGACATAGCTTGAAGCACAAGAGACGAGACGTTAGTATTTGACTTTCCTGAAAACTTGACGAGAACTGACATAACTCGGAGCGCAACGGGATTTGACTTTTACAGATAGATGGTAGTTGGAACATGATCTTTTCTTACCACATAGGATTTTAGTAACTATAATACAATTAATACATTTACATACAGTAAACATGCATAAGAGTGCCTCTCAAGTGTCAAATATTTTACTCATGACAGATAGATCCTTATTCCTTACCACAAATATATTTTATTGCAGCTAATTATATATATTACAAATTTCAGAAACACATAAAGACCTAACAATATAAATTATTATTATCAAGTACAAAAGCCCTAACAAAATTCATTCTTTTAAACCTCTGAAAAGGGTTATACAGAAGCACCACCCCCTCAAGAACCAGACAGAAGTCTATACAAAGATCATTGAGATTAGTAAGAGCTTACCAAATGCACATGTAAACCATTAAGGCAATTGATAATTATACAATTACCCATAATCACTTTTTACCCTCCAAATCCCAAAGTTTTACATTACTGAACAAGCATTAGGGTTCTCATCACTGAATATCTGAGGAGGGTAAGCATGGTACATTTCCATTGCATACTTTGGTGGATAGTAATAGTATTCATTTTTCTTTAGCTCCACCACCTTAGTTTCCTCCACCGCCGCCTCCGCTGCCGCCTCTCCGCCGCCTTCACCTTCCTTCTTCTCCGGCTTAGCGTCCGCGTTTCCGCCTTTTTCTTCTTCTTTCTTTTCTTCTCCTTTCTTCTCCTCTTTGCCTTTCTCTTCTTCCACCTTCGCTTCCTCTGGCTCCTGCTTGATTATCACTGCATGTTTTCCTGTTCTCTTATGAACATAGTCTACTAACTTTGGTGGATCAAATGTGCCTTTCACTGTCACTTCTGAACTCTTTAGATCTGGGGTTGCTAATTCCACTTCTGTTTCATAAATACATGAAGGATTATGACTGGGGCATGTATTGATTTTGATAGATTCAATAAAAAATTGATTATACAGTAATAAAATATGGGTAAGAGATTTAAACCTTTCATTCTCTCAATTCTTCTCTTGATCTCGTCAGCACAAGCCTCGCAATGCATGTGAACTTTGAGCACTACTGTCACCACTTTTGGCTGTAAAAATAAACAATTTCAGAAACAGAGCAAGCTAAAACAAAGGAAAAGCCAAGAAGAAACAGAGCAAGGTAAAAAGAAAAAAGAAAAGACCTCGTCTTTTTTCTCTTCTTTAGGAGGTTCAGGCTCGGCAGGTTTCTGAGCTTCTTCCTCAGATGGAGGTTTTGGTATGGGAGAAAGAAGCTCCACGTGGCGGTGGCTCTTTCTCTGAACTCTTTCTAGAACCTTCATTGGATCTGCTTTCTCTCCCTTCACTACCACCGTGTGGTTCTTGCAATCCGTTATCACATCCTCTACACCTGTGTGAGTTCGCCGCCGATCAAAGGACCATAGTCAATTACAAAGAAATATAATAAAGAGGAAAATTGGTTCGAAAGCAAAAAGGGAAAGCGGCCTATATTCATTATTTTAAGGGTAGGTGGTTTTTGTACCGTTGAAGCCGCGGAGAGATTTCTTGACTTTGCGAGCGCAGCCCTCACAATGCATGTAAACTCTGAGTACAATCTCAGGTGGCGGAGGTGGCGGCGCCGGAGCCTCTTCCTTGACGGAATCCTTCCCATCTCCGGCAGGCTCATCGGATTTCTTCTCTCCTTCATCTTCTTTCTTCTTCTTCTCTTCTGGCTTCTCTTCCTCCGGCTTCTTCTCCTCTACCGGCTTCTAAACAAAATCAAAATCCAATAATTTAAGCAAATGAAATGCTTAGAGATATGCAAAGAAAAATAGATTAAGAATATACCTCTCCCATTTGGATTTGTTTTCTCCTTCAACTAATTAGGAATTAGGATTCAAGGTGTGCTCTGTTTTTCCTCTCTCTGTGAGACGTTTGTGTTTGGGATTCCTCTCTCTCCTAGTCTGCTGCTGAGTGCTGAGAGAGAAAAGGAGGAGAAAATGGAAAAAAAGAAAAAGGAAAATGGAGAGTAGATCTGTGGCCACTGATGAAGAGAGGGGGGTGACGTGTCAGTGATTGGGGAAGCATAATGCATGTGCTAATGTGGGGTACCCTCGAGACACATGCTTCCTCCAGGTTCATTTCTCTCTCATACTCACACTTTTTTTTTTTTTTTATTTTAACGGAAAGCGGTTCGATTTCATAAACAGCGCGCCGACTGAAAGGCCGAAAAAGATCGACAGACGGACTAACCGTCATGAAGGACCACAACAAAGTAGAAAAAGAAAACACAAAAATATATATCATATAAAACTAAAAGTAGGGGAAGTCTTCAAGGGAAAACAGCATAATCCACCCAGCCAGAAGCGACGAGCATGAAATTTCATCATCGAAAGAAGTACGGAAACAGCCGTGGACACCTCAAATTTGGACTGCAACAGAGCCGGAGTCGATCACATATCCACGCGATCACGCCCCCTTCTCGACAAACACACGAAAACCCACAAAGACAGGATCATACTCGCCCTCTATTTTTTTCTCCTAAACTAACTGATTTTTTTTTTTTTTTGGTAGGATTATTTTGTTTTTTTCTAAATTATAGTGGATGGGAAAATCTTAAAATCTATTGCCAATGAAATATCGAGTATGTAGGACACAATTGATTTTCCTCCATTTCAAAATTTATATTAAAATTATTTTTTTTGTTAATTTATTTGGGTTGCTTAGAAGTCAAGATGAATATTTTAGATGAGGTAAAATAGGTACAATTTGAACTTTGTAGCCTTGTAGTTATTGTAAATAAAGGGCGATTTGGCTAACAAACTATTTTAAAGTCTTAGTCATGTACTCATGTTATATATAGGTCATCTTTTATATTTAAAATTTTTTGTATAAGAATTAAGATGATGTACAAGACAATTTACCAAATGGGCCCTAAATTCGTCTTAAAATCATAAGGATGATTCCATAAATTTTCATGAATAATAGTATACATATTGACTAATTTGTTTCCATTCCGTTTACGTTTTTTTGTGTTGGAACCAGACGGGTACTAAATAAATCACATGTATTAATGAAAGATGAAGGAAAAAAGAACATTGAAACAAGATATTTGTGAATTTGAGGGATTAAGTATTATGTTCATCGATCGGGTAGACCACTAAATTCTCATGCAATGGACCAACGTCAAACAACGGTCATTTACTCCCCACTAAACTAGTACTCCGTGATAATTTAATTTTATTTGATAATTAACCTAGCCCCCCTATCTAGTATGAAATTGGAAATTTTATTTTTTTTAAAATCGTTATCTTAAATATTATATAATCTCACAATAAAAAACAATATCTTTAATATAAAATAAAGTATTAAAGTACCTGGACATTAAAAGTTAGATCGAAATTACAATTATACATAAAATAATTTAACAATAATCAATGTGTCGAAATCGTAATTTTACAAAAGTATGAAAGTCACTTAAAAAGATACAACATTAACGAAAAATTATCTAGATTTGGGTACGATTTGGACGAAACCGTCAGTCGGAGGTTTAGCCGGAGGTTTAGCCGGCGGTTTAGCCTCTCTTTTTTTCTTTTAAATTTTTTTTTTTGGCTAAAACCTGCAGTTAACCACCAGTTTAGCCAAAAAAAGAGTTGTTGTTTGCGCAACGGTTCAATCTCGAACCTCAATTCTCAATTTGTCGAATTCGAATTTTCTTCCTCTCAATCTATTGTATGGCAAACCTGAGCAACAACACTCCCGTTTTCTTTACTAACACCCAAGAAAGCGAAACTCAAATGCCCAATATGTCGCAAGGTGAAGGGGCTTTTCGACAAGTCTCTCCACCGAAATTGCTTACATTTGACATTTTACAAAGCATTACAAGAAGGGTGAGGTGGTGAAGGAGTATTGTCAAGTCTCGTGCAACTATTGTTCGAAGGTGTACAAGTGGAGGGTGAAGGGCGGCTACGAGACTTTTGCAAACCCACATGCAAAAGGTCCATCCTGAAAAACTCGGAATATCACGGGGACAATCACAAATTAGAAAATTTGGTAGATTGGAGCTTGTTTAGGAAGTTAGTTATTTCTTCCCCGTAAATACAGGGGTCTAGTGCGGTTACATACAAACAAAAGAGTTTAATTGATGTTCTATAGCCGATGAAAATTCACTTACCCACTTAACTAGTTAAGCAAAAAGAAAATCAAGGTAAAATTTGTAAGGAAAATAAAGATGAAATTATGAGATGAAATTTTAAGATATTAAGAGATTATCATATCCTTTTATTTTAGGATTTTTAGGATCAATTTAGGGCATTTTTGTTATTATGTATTCTTTTAGATTGTAGTAGATGAAGATTGTTGAGCATTCAATAAAGAATCTTGTCCCTACAAGATTGTTTTAAGTGGAGTTTTTCTTAAACATAACCTCCAAATATGATAAAAATTTTAAATCCCATCTATTACCAAACAACTCCCAAATATAACAACCTTTACCTAAACAAATATAAATGAATTTCCTACAATCTAAACCAAACAGGCCCTTAATTGACCTAGTTAGGTTAACTGTAACGCACGTGGTTATCTTGAATAATGATCACGATACACACGTGATAATGCATTATATAACATTTATATTTTTCATCCGGCTCACTCATGTTAAATCGAGTAGTTACAAAGCAAAAACTGAAATGAACGAGTCAATGTGTGAAGATCAACAATGAGATCGGTGCTAAAATATACAAAAAATGTCATACGAAACTAACATCATGTTGTTCGTCCCGATTTCTTAACAAAATTATGTTACACGGAGAAATAAAGAGATAAAATTATTCCACATCAATGTGGAGTATGGACTAATCTTCTTATTGCAAAGTTATCTTTTGTTAAACTTACGTGTTGAGCTCGAAACTAACGTACATCCACGTGGGGACGCATATACAGAGAAACACTCCGCATTAAACTTACCTCTCGAAATTCATGGATTCTAAATTTACATGTAATATCATGATCAAACCAAAAAATAGTAATTGGAAACAAAATTTGTCGGTGAACGCAAATCTCAATAATATCGATGAAAATATAATTGCAAAAACTCATCCATGTTGGTACCATATGCATTCTATAAATTGTTCATAAAGAAAGAAGTACATCTTAAGAATTTTATTTACAAGCATTGGGCGTTGAGCCCTTAAGTTTGTGTCTTCTATTTAGAAAGCATTGAATACAACTGAACGGACCTTAGGACTTGTTCGACGTAACTTTTTCGATAGATTTTCATCAAATTTTGCGTTTTTAGAAAACTATAAGGTGTTTGACAAAAAAGATTTTCCGTTAATTTTAGCTTTTTTAAGAGTTTTTTTTACGAGGTTTTTGAAAAGGTACGTCTAATAGCTTTTTGAGCATATTATTAAATTTTTTACAATTTTTTCCTCTTTTACATCTTTAATAAATTGTATATTTATTTCATTTTTAACTTTTTGGGGTAAATCTCTCAATACAAATATATCCACAAACCTACTCTTTTCAAACATCAATAAGGTTATTTATTAGATTTTTAGAATTTATAAAACTATTTGAAACTCCTTAAAAATCAACCAAAAAACATAAACCTATTCAAAAAAAAACTAAACTACTCAAAAATCTCGTTTTACCGAACAATCCCCTAATCTCTCAGACAATTAAAGAGATTTTTAGTCGGTAACTCCGCTTCACTTTCAAATCACAAAAATGCCCTTGATTCGTTTCGTGATCGTACACGTCATATATAGGTAATTAAACTGTCAGTTATCGTTAAAATTGTGTAGGATTTTGTAAGGTATCTAGCTAGGTTTAGATTATAAATGATGGATTTACGGTCCAATCTTGACGCTAACAGTACGGCTAATATCAACCAACACCTACTCATTATTAACTAATTGACCATGATCTTCTCACTATTCTTCCTTAACCATATCGGTACGGTTTACCTAATTTTCAAGGGCAAAAACGTTAACTTCATAATATTAGTTTGGGGTGGTAGATGAATAAATTATGAAGATTAAAATTATAAAAATTAAAATTAATCGTTCAAATCTCATTCGGTACAAATAGAAGATGAAGGGGTTAAATTATGGAGATTAAAGGAACTATTGTAATGTATGTGTTATGTATGAATGTGAATACATTAAGGGCCCGTTTGGTTCTAACTCCGGAAACGAAAACAGAATTGAAACGAATTTAGTCACTACTAAATAAATGGTTTGTTGTAACCGTTAAAATTAGTTACTTAAGGCTTCAAAACTGTTACAGTAAGGCTTTAGTAATGGATTATGCTCCGCTACAATAGCCTGCCTTGCAATAGGTATGTAGCAACGAAGATGAACTCTATTGTAACGGTTTAAAGAATCAAGTCCAAAACAATTACAATAGACACATAACTATTACTATAGGTGAAACCATTACAAAAATAAATTATTATTACAATAGATCTTACCGTTACAATATTGATAGACCCGTTACCAAGGGACAACCGTTACAAAACGTAGATAATTGTCGATCACCTTACATATAGAACCATTGCCATATGATCTACAATTGTTACCACAATACCTGATGTGTACAATTAATTAGATAATTTATAAATTATACAAATTTAGTACAAAATACTTATGATAATCCATAGATAAATAATACGAAGGCATAAAGTGTGCATTATCATTCCCAAAATAATACGAAGTACTTGTCAAAAGTATGGGCAACAAAGGTATACTAGTTTCCTAATTACACAAATTTCCATATTTGCCCAAACACCTAACCGTTGATCACATAATCAACCCAAAAATTACTTACAAAAAGTTAAGTTAGCCATCAATCCGGCTTGAACTTGATCGTTTGTTATCTTCGTCCTGCAATAGTTCAAAAAATATTATATATATCAAACACTATCTCAACGCTATAACATATCTTAAAGCAACCAACTTCATATATTTTTTATATCACAACCCATCCATTGCAACCTAGAATATACCTGCTCAACTAGCTTAGGAACAGAGAAGCTAACCAACTCGCTACATAATACCCACATCTGCACTCATCACATACTATAGTTATTAAACAACTGGAAGCAAAAGCCCACAAAACATAAATTGATATGATATTCTTTTTTCAAGCAAAGGCTCTCTGGTAGTGCATAAAGTAGTAAAACACAAATCATCGAGATAAAGGGTCGACTGTTTAAACTTCTTGTCCAGCTATAATATTTGAGTGAATCAAAGGTTGCAATTGGATTGATTGTTTAAGATATACTCTGCCCTTTGTTAAGCTAAAAGCAAGAAGGCAAGTGGATTCAAGATCCTACGTTCCCTCATTATAGCTTACTTCTAAATTGGTTATACATTTTTTCTATGTGTATACTGTGTAGAATTTTATTATTTTAAATTGTATAATTGATGGTGGACAAAAATTACATCCTCCTATTTATTTTGAATGAACATTAGATTCTATTATACCTAGCAACATCACTATCTTACATTAGTATAACTCCTACACTAGCTTAAAACTAGCTAAACTACTAAACTACAGGGTTGCTTAATTTGATAAAATAAAAATGGATTATTTCCCCCTCTAAAATCCCTTAAATTTGATGCGAAATCTATCACCAGGTTTAAGCTTTTTTGTTTGGTTTTGCATTCATAACTATATTCAAACATTTGATTTTCCATTATCATGTAGGGATCAACCAAAAAATCAGCTTAATTGTTCAAGAGATCATAAGTAGAGCGTCTGTTTTACATGTTTTGCTTTATATTTACACAACACCACACAAATTACTCTAAACACAAACATACATTGAGAATTTGAAACTGCAGTATACTCATTATTAAATAAATTCAATTTCATTCACATAATTAATGTTTTTGAGGTAAACCAGAGATGTCAATGCTCTTAACCTCATATGTTAAAACTATTACCTATATGACACTCACATGCAGTAACAAATGTATCGGTAGGCAGTGCAACTCAAGTCGTAGTATAAAGGAAGCCAAGACTTATGTTGAGCATTAGAATTACTCAAGTATGTCACTGTTGGCTTCTGCTGAATCCTAGGGACAAATGAAAAGAGCATCTAATAGGATACATGGAAGATTAATTGAGCCCATTTTAAATCTTAAGGAACCAAATTGAATTACCTGATCATCGGGAGGACAATAGCTATCATTTCAAAATGTCCGACAATAATCGAAAGCTTCAAGGGATAGCCATACAAGAAAATCATCAAGCTACTATGCAGATGGTTTAACAATATAACTAGATTCTTCCATCAAGGATGCTCTTGATATCTGTCCAAACCATACTAGATAAATTCCGAAAGAAAATATAATTAAGTAAAAGAAATTTTGAATCCATAATCATCCATATGTACCAACCTAGAAAAATATCTTGATCTTTGGTGAGGAAAATATTGGAACGTACATTACAAAAGAATTGATAAGCAAATAATTCATGAAGCAAAGAACTTGTTCTAGGAGCCTATTCGCTGAAGATCCTTTAAGTCTTTATGACTTACATAATGTGAAATGCAGGTTTTCAACTGCCAGCAACAATTGGGTGAACCATTTATAGAGTTTTTGGAATTAGAGCAAATAGTCAAGAAGTACATCTTTCGGCCTCAATTAAATCAGAAAATGAAGACAATACATTGAACTAAGTAACGAGTAATACCACTAACCTCTTCAGGAAAATCAGGTTTAACTTCATTGGCCTTTTTCATTAATTCAACACTATAAGATTAAAAGTGCAAGAGGTGAAATACATGGTGTATATTAAGCAAATCACATATCCCCCCTTCACATTACCCCGTGACAATGCACACATAACAACCTAGATACCAAAGTAAACCTTCTAATCACCACAACAACAATAGACAATACCAAAATAGACAAAAAAAAAATCGCACGCAAAGTTCAGTGAAACAACAAACACAATGAGCTGAAGGTATATCAAATCTCACCTTCTCTACAAAAGATTCAAGAATTCAACATTGTAGGTGTGCTGAATCCGAGCAATTAGGGCCATCCTTTCCACAAATTAACAAGTTGAATTACAACAAAGCCAAGACCAATAATGGAGAGAATACAAAATGAGGAAGGAAGGTAATCACCTCATGGTGAGCGGATCGCTGACATCTCTCTGTTTGGCGAGCTGTCTTTAATTATTTTCTTCAAATCAAGGTAGCGGTGATTCGAGGAAGAAGGAGGTCTATACTTCTTCTCTTGCTTGTAACAAACAAGAATGGCGGCTCTGAAAGCTCCGCGGCTCACATGCTCTTCTTCGTTCTCTTCTCCTGCTTGCCTCCATCTGTCTACCGGCCTTTGGCTTCTCCTCCGCTGAGACCTTCTCTGCCATGGGAACCATTGAAACTAGGGTTTCTTCTCAGGACGAAAAGAGGGCAACGAAGGTGAGCGTAAAATTTGATGTGGTGTATCTGATAAGCCAATTTCATTTTTGCGCCCAATGGCAAGCGGGAAATTTTTTTAAGTTTGCGCCCAAATATTTTGGAGCCTACCATTACAATTATCATTACATTAGGGATTAGTTTTGTAACTTTTTATAACCGTTACACATGACCATTACCCTAGCACACCTATAGTAACATAAGTAAACATCCATTACAAACATGGCATTACAGTAAGTCAATCTCGTAAAACCATTACAAAAATCATTGCCAATTAGTTATAGTAACACAATAAAAAATTCTGTTACAAATATTTAGTTACAATAGGTCATTTATCTAGTAGTGAGTCCATATGTATATCATTATTCATGAAATTTTGTTGAATCATTCATTGTAGATTAATACAAAATGCACTTATTTCACCACATTTTGTTACCCTATAAGGTATCAAAAGTAATCAAACTCCACTCGAATTCCTTCAAATCACAAAGAATAATTTCAAAAACTTTCATGAACAATGGTATACATATTGACTAGATTCGTTTCCAATTCATTTTCTATTCCGAAGTTCAAACCAAAAAGTTTGAGATGGACTCCACGGTGTCACCAAGTGGTGAAGCCTTTATCCACTGTATGGTGAGCTATAATTTTGAGTTAAGCACACATCGGATGTGGAAGGTGATCGTACATATCACGTAGCGTTTCTTAGGTAGTGTGTTGTATATGGATCGGAGGTTTCAATTTACCAAGAGTCGACACGCAATGGTCGTGTAAGTTTAGTGTGTGTCTCTTGTTGAATTAGGTACTTGAAGTCCCACTTTGTGAGAAATACAGATTATATAAACAACTCTTATCGTGTGAACGTGTAAACACCGAATATATGTGATGATACCGTCGAGTATATATATATATATATATATATATATATATATATATATATAGGAATAGGATCAGGTGAGAACGTGTATTACAGTAAGAAATGAGAACGGATTTAGACCACACGATTTAATGCATTCGACGGATATGATGAGATATATATTTAGGCTGTATTTAATGTCATATTATATGTTACCATATGAGTTACGGTATATAACTATTTTCCTAATTTAGCTAACGATCCAATTATCACCAAATTATTATATATTTTTCGGTTTTTCGTTTATCCAATCATCTTACCGAATTTACGATTGCACGCTTAATTCAATATTCAACAATATCATATGCATGTGAATATTACATAACACGAATACACCATTACAATGTGCACGAATAGGAAGGGGCACGTGTACATGCACACTAGTGCATTATAGGACAACACTCACGCATATGAATGTGCATGACTAGTAGTGCACTAGTGCACACACTCTAGGCACGTGCACATTCACATTACTAGTGCACGTCTAGACACATATGAATTGCACGACTAGTAGTGCACACACTCTGGGCACGTGCACATGCACATTACTAATGCACGTCTAGACTACACTCACGCATATATAAATGATATTGATGGTTCGTGCACGATTAATTAGTTATTAGCAATATTTGTTTCCATGTAAGCGTATCCGTGTATAATATTGTTACCATATGCAAAATTACTATAATAAATGAATATGAATGCTTCCTTATATAGGCGATAAATCTTATCCGTCCGTGAATTAATCCAACGATACATATGTGTTCTTATTTCTTACTGTAAAACACGTTCTTACTTGAACCTAACCCTATATATATATATATATATATATATATATATATATATATATATATATATATATATATATATATATATATATATATATATATATATATAATAAAATTATAATCTAACACAAATTTAACCTTCACAAAAGTTAATCTTGGATCCGTCCCTACACAAAAGTACATGACTTATTGCTGAAATTAATTAATTTTTTTTTATTGTAATCCCAAAAATCAATGTAAATATATTAAACCGGTTCATTACATGTTCAAAAACAGAATAAAAACGAATCTAGTTCACAAAAAGTTCTAAAAATCATTCTTTATTTTTGGTCGAAAAATTAAAACAAGGAAACTAAATAAAATTTACATTGAAAATGAAAAAACATTCACCTATAAAATATGTTATCAATGAACAATAACTTTGAGTTGAATTAAATTCGTTTTTATTCCGCTTTTCAATTTTAATCCAACCAGCCCCTAGATTATACCGTATACGTAATGATCAACAATGCGATTAGGTTGTTTGGGACCAGAAAATGGTGGCAAAGATAAAAAATTAAACAAGACAAGAATTGGTTGGATCCACTGAAAATAATGAATATAATTGTGAAAATGTAGTTTTATTTTGCATCTACGTTGCTCATTTGTCTGGTTTACGTAACAGTGACTTATCATCATTAACTGAATCCCATCCTCAAAACAAATCAAATAAAATCTCTATCTATATATCGATAAAATTGTACAGGTCCACAATCAAATTGGCAATCCAGTATGCCATGGAAATTTCCAAAGGCATCAAGAAGCTTCTCGAACAAATATATATATATATATGCATCCGTAAATATAGTATATAATTTTCACGTTGAAAAAACTATTTTATTATACTATACTAATTTGATAAATCAAGTACAATGACATGGTTTTAGACCTAATTTTTTTTATACTAACCGGACAAAACGCGTTACTTAATTCATATAGTATTGATCAACCGGATCATATGTTGATGAGCCGGTTGTTCAATAAGGTAACCAAACTCAGATTGACGCGCATGCAAATGATCTCCGGAGGGCGATTCTCGTGAATGGGGATACGGGTCTTGAGTTACGTGATCTACCACTAAATAACACACGTTTGAAGTTGCCCGAGGAAGACTTACAAACAAATATTCTATTTGTATCGGGATCAAATGACGTGTAGGGCACACGTCCAGTGAACCACATATAAGCTTTTTGGGGTTCCATTTTAAACCAAGATGGATAAAGAAATCATATTCTCGCTAATAGTCACGAGTTCGTTACAAAGATAGATAAAGAAATGGTATTATAATATATGTACATCATTTTATTGTTATTTTGTATTACTTCTATGAACATTTTTTAATTGCATTGATTTTTATTACTTTATATTGTCAAGTTTTAATTGTATTTTCGATCATAAAAATACAGTGGACATTCTTAATCAGGTAATAGTTCTAGATGCGGTCATAGTTAACTATATGACAAATTGGATAAACAATTATAATTTTATTCTTTTCTACTAGACGCGCATACTTCCCAACATAAATTTGTAGTCTTTAGTCTCCCAGCAACCTCTTGGATCGACCAACTCCCTACAACACGCTTCCGCAAATCACGTCGGTAATCCTCCTACCTATGATCACTTCTCAGGTAACTTACAAATTCAATCTTCTTATCCTTATAATACTTGGATTATGGATAGCGGAGCTAGTGATCATATTACATATCATACTCGATTTTTGGATTCTTATAAACCAACGAAAAATCATTTTGTCCATTTATTTGACGGCAATTCTTATAAGGTTTCACATATTGGAACCGCTACCTTCACGTCTCAATTTAAAATTTCTCATGTGATTTGTGTTCATGAGTTTTCTATTAACCTTGCTTCAATTAGCAAATTGCCTCAAGAACACTTCTATGCTACCATTTTTCTGAAACAAATGTGTGTGATTCAGGACCTACACACGGGGAAGATGATTGGGACTGCCTCTGAACGAGATGGACTATACTTCCTTAAATCCCAACTGATGCCCAATTCTTGCAACGTCACCACCTCGGGCTCCCTTTGGCATCAACGGGTTGGCCATCCATCACCGCAACTATCGTCTTTAATTCCAATTTTCAATAATAAAACATTTTGAGCATGCTTGCTCTGTTTGTCCTTTGGCCAAACAGACTCGGAATCTTTTTCCAATACGTACTTCTTTTAGCTCATCATGCTTCGATCTTATTCATATGGACATTTGGGGAGGTTATCATGTTCCTTGTTTAACAGGAGCACCATATCTTTTAGCCATTGTGGACAATTTTTCCAAATTTACATGGATATATCTTATGAAAACAAAAGTCAGTATAAGCGGTGGAGATGAATGTCAACTAGAGTGGGTTCCAGGGTCGTGGTGGTTGCAGCGAGAGCAAGAGGCTTGAAGGATGAAGCAAATGAACAACAAGAGAATGGATGAGATTTGGTGAGCAAATATAGACTTTGAGAATATCAGTTTAGTGGAATATACTCACAGCTCGTTTGGAAACGTTAAGAATCATTCTCAGTAACGAAATGATTCCGAATCAATAACAAACTATGTTTATTTAGAGATCTTTTAATACATGAAAACACTCGCACCATTTCCATTTACTTTCTTAACCATTATCCGATTTCATTCCGTTTTCTTTCCACCGCTCTAACCAAACGGGCCCTCAATGTTATCAAATCTACGTTGACGAACATTGTGAGATGCATAAGAAGGATATTCCGTAATTGTAAAAGCAGAAATGTATGTTGTAGAAATTGATTACAATGGTGCAGGTAGAAGTGAAGTATTGATCGATTAGATATTTGGGTTGTGTAAGAGTTGCTCCCCTCCCCAGATATCCCCAGGAGGCAACCTTATAGGGTTGAGCATGAGCGCCTGTCCGACACATACATAGGCGTACTTGCCGTACCATTCATAGGACGAGCCAGGACTGTACATGTATACTTCCTCGAAGCCTCTCCTTCCCACATCCACCGAGTTTCTCTTGCCCTGACTCACGCAAAGGCGTTGTGTTATGTTAATATATATACACAAGCCTTCGGAATCTTATATGTTAGGTTTACACAATATCATATTTTCAATGTGAGACATTCAGCTAGAAATAGCTGTGATTAATTAAGATCATACCCTGTCTATGATTGTGAACATCCGAGGAGCACTCGTGTAGATCCTGCTCATCCTCTCACTCAAATGCTTATAGTTGTTATTCTCTTCGCCTTCCTCGCCTGCCTCCTTCCCCCTTTCCTTGTCCGGAATTATGCTAAAATGTGACTCCACCGGAGGCCTGTCCCGGAAATTTGAACCTTCTAAACCAATTGCATAGGTGGCGTCGGGGGTGCTCACCGTCAGATGGCTAATCACCGATCCACTCACCTCCAACATGGAGGAACCCAAGTTACAGACTTTGAACTCGGAGCATAAACTATCATGTCCTAGGCTGATGATGTGCTGCACTTCAACCTCGTTATTCGCCTCCCTTGAGACTATCTCCACCTTAATGCCCTCAATTGCGTCCCCTCGGACATCTTTGAGAGCCCAGGTGGTTGGAGACCATGAAAAACCCTGCTGAGAGCAATGACAGGCCAAGGAGACACCGCCTTTAACGGAGACTCGATCCGCCTCCTCAACACAAGTGTGGAGGAGCTCCTGTGAGCCGCCGTGCCACAGCCGGGGCTTGTAAGATGTGATGAGCCCGGAGGGAAGCATCATTTTCGCCGCGCTTCCATTCTCCACTGTCATGCTAATCACGCAGCTCTCTCCAATCTCACTGAAGCGGACTCCGTCGCTGCCGAATTCCTGCTCACAGTAGTCGACATTTATGGCGGCTGTTCTTAGAGTGGCAGACCTGAAGGAGATGGAAGGGTGGAGAGGAACTATAGCGCCCTTTCTGCTTTGTTTTGTGGAAAATAGTAACTGATTCGCTCTCGATGTTAAAATAAGGCTGTTCGCCATTGTCAAGGAATAACAACCTCCTCGAGCTCCCCTTATCCTTATCTTCCAAATTTAATTGTTTGGCTCATCTGCACTCTTTCTTGCACTTCCATCCAAAATAAACTGTACAAATCAGAAGTTACCTAAACAAAAAAAAAGTTATTTTACTTTCACATGACGATGTTCCTACCCAAAAAAAATCTTACTTCTATTTTAAAATTTTCAACCATTAAATTTAATTGTTTGGCTCATCCACGTGGCGGTGGCTCTTTCTCTGAGTACAATCTCAGGTGGCGGAGGTGGCGGTGCCGGAGCCTCTTCCTTGACGGAATCCTTCCCGTCTCCGGCAGGCTCATCGGATTTGTTCTCTCCTTCATCTTCTTTCTTCTTCTCTTCTGGCTTCTCTTCCTCCGGCTTCTTCTCCTCTACCGGCTTCTAAACAAAACCAAAAACCAATAATTTAAGCGAATGAAATGCTTAGAGATATGTAAAGAAAAATAGATTAAGAATATACCTCTCCCATTTGGATTTGTTTTCTCCTTGTTCAACTAATTAGGAATTAGGATTCAAGGTGTGCTCTGTTTTTCCTCTCTCTCTGAGACGATTGTGTTTGGGATTCCTCTATCTCCTAGTCTGCTGCTGAGTGCTGAGAGAGAAAAATGGGTTATCGGTAGCCAACCGGTTGGCTCCATTTAACGGTAAGGAGCCTAACAAGGGTGTCAACCCAGACGAGGCTGTTGCCTTTGGTGCTGCTGTACAGGGAGTCATTCTAAGCGGAGATGGTGGTGAAGAAACTAAAGGTATAAATACATGTTAAATATTAGATCCTACAGGTTTCCATAACCAGCTGCAAATTTCCCTCTCTAACTTATGATACTTTTTTTTTTGTTATGTCTAGAGGTCCTTCTGTTGG
The DNA here is from genome assembly GCA_033239045.1 of Fagopyrum esculentum. Classification (NCBI taxonomy): domain Eukaryota; kingdom Viridiplantae; phylum Streptophyta; class Magnoliopsida; order Caryophyllales; family Polygonaceae; genus Fagopyrum; species Fagopyrum esculentum. The sequence goes on from BSUD01000006.1 coordinate 2,074,649, forward strand.
ATGTTGCACCTCTTACCCTTGGTATTGAAACTGTTGGAGGAACTCCTCAGATTGAGGTGACCTTTGAAGTGGATGCAAATGGTATCCTAAACGTGAAGGCGGAAGACAAAGCTTCAGGAAAATCTGAGAAGATCACCATCACCAATGAAAAGGGCCGTCTCAGCAAGGAGGACATCGATAGGATGATACACGAGGCTGAGGAATTTGCAGAGGAAGATAAGAAAGTAAAGGAGAGGGTGGACGCTCGTAACAGTCTCGAAACATACGTCTATAACATGAAGAACCAGATAAATGACGCGGACAAGCTTGCAGAGAAGCTGGAGGGTGATGAGAAGGAGAAGATTGAGGCAGCGGTGAAGGAAGCGCTGGAGTGGCTTGACGACAACCAAACAGCCGAGAAGGAGGATTACGAGGAGAAGCTGAAGGAGGTGGAGGCCGTGTGCAACCCTATCATCGCAGCTGTGTACCAGAGGACTGGCGGGCCATCTGGCGCCGGATCAGAGGATGGAGACGGAGACGATAGTTATTGAACTTTTGTAGATCCTAGCATATATCTACATAACATTATTTTTTTTCCTTAATATATGGATTAGTTTACTATTTTTCATGAATCACCGTCTATATCTACCTAACATTTTTTTTTAAAATAGAACTAATTAATAATTAAAAATATGTGTGAAAATATTTTTGGAATTTCAAAAAGATTTTTTAAATTCATTTGATTAATGTAACGGTTAAAAATGATATGATAGTAACAATATTAAAGTAATTAAATAAAAATTTTTTTATTGTTTATATATTTCACTATTATTAGTCTAAGATTGTGTTTTCCACTAGTTTAACAAACCGCTAAAAAGAGTTTGTTTTGACCCGACCCATTTGAACCCGAACAATTGATAACCGATCCAAACCGACCCGACCCAAAACAAACCGCTAAAAAGAGATAGATTGTTTTGACCCGACCCGTTTGAACTCAAGCGTGTTGTGGCTGACCCGAACTGACCCGTCGGCCCCATTTGACACCGCTATCAAGGACCGAGCTAAACCGACCCCTTTATGACCCGAGAACCAAAGCTACCGATAACCCGTTATTTTTGGAGGAGTCGATACCCGACCCAAACCGACCCAATCCGGTTATTAACCAAGCCTTTTTCTTTTTTTCAAGGAGAAAAAAAAAAAAAAAAA
>BSUD01000006.1:2076237-2175748 GCA_033239045.1 Fagopyrum esculentum
TTTTATCAAGAAGGTAAGAAACTCGATTACCCTAAAAAGATTGGTTTATCGAGAGGCCGACAACCGGCAAACGGACATACCGTCGTGAAAAAGAAAAACCAAGGGGAAACAATACAGTAACCACAAGCAAAAGCCGAAAACGTGAGAAGGATCAAAAAAATGGAACAACTAAAACTTGGAAGAAGACACGGAACACTCGAGATTGGCAAAACATGGAGAGGACACGAGAAAGATGACTAACGCGGTGTCTCGCCGTCGGCAAGCACACCCTCTATTTTTTTACTCCTAAAATCCTAATTTATCCGATTTTATCCGTACATGACGTCATGAGAAGAACCTAACAACAAAAACAAGAGGAAACCCGTTAGCTAGCGTTCCAATAAATTATGTTCAAGCCCTAAGATTAGACAACATATGAGTAGATAATGTAGAGAACAAAAGATAACTAAAATTGTCAAAAAGCATAAAATCTAAGCATGTGTATGAGTTATACACAAGACTATATTACTACCAAGAACCACTAAGCTATCGAGCATATAAACCTGCAAAAGTCTTTCAAAGGCAAGTCTCGTGAGATTATTCGTAGTGGAACAATACACTAAACCGTAATCATAGTAAATAACTAATCAATAAAACTAAAATGTGATGTTATGTACATGATGACCATGATATGCTTATGAATATAATGTCATGGTGCCTCCTCTCTTAACTTTCGGTAGCGGGGTAACGCTCTCTCATGTCATAGGTGCCCCTCTGGCGTACAATGGTTAAGGTAATCTATAATTCCGTCTTCCATCCTGGTTCATTCTTCTTTTCCCGGCTCAACCGCTACTACAACACTGTCCAAATCATGAATGCAAGTGTATGTGTGTATATATGTGTGTGTTTGTGGAAGGGGCTTCCACCATGTCGTATGTACATGCATGGGACATCACTCCTCGTCAAGCTCATCAACTCATGCCCTATACCGGTAGTCACCATTTGTAAAAATACACGATATCTAATATACGTATATTGTCAAAACCTATATATAGTAGTAATAAGCTGTAACATTTAAAACAAAAATGGGAATTCCCTTTCTAACTACATGCTACCAACAATGCATAATTTGAACAAAACGACAGCTAAGTAAGTCCGGAGACTCACATCGTCAATCACAAAGCACACTCCAAACGATTTCTCCAACAATTGTCTCAAACCAACCTCGAGCCTAAACACGAATTGACATGCATATATCAACACATTCAAATATAAGTTGCGACATAACAACACAAGGCAAGGCTTGGTAACCAAGCTGAATTTATTATGGAATGTACACTCACATTAGCTTGTAATACAGTTTAAGAAACTCTCACCCATGTCCATAATCTATCACTATTAACGAAGTTATCTCATGTCATCTATAACAAGTCACACACTCATATTCCGGATATACTGAAAGAAATTCCGCAATCGATTCTTCTAACGTAATAATCTTTCTCACCATTAACCGACAAGCATTCATCTTTCCAAACATAATATCCTTATCTACAGCATGCATCTCACGTACCAACTCATAATATTCATCAACAACTCTTAATATACGTATCCTTTACACGAACTCTATATATAAACATCTCAAACTTCCAAATGATACTAATTGCCCACATAATTATTCTTCTTCCATCGTAAGTTCCAAAGTTCCAAACTTCAATGCAACTTAGATCAAAACACAAAAATCTAAGCAATCCTTAATAATCATATAATTGCACCCCGAATTCAAATTCACAAAAAATCCCAATTTCACACTTAGGGTTTACACAAACCAAATTATCACCCAAATCACAATCAATCTGCACTTGGAAAGGTTAAGTTGTTAGTGTTGCAGGGAAGTCGTCGGTCTCAAGGCTGGTGGCAACGGCGGTGGAAACCGGCGCTCCCGTTAGATGTCCTCGAAACTTATGTTATGTTAATATGGGATTACGAAAATTAAATTATGAGAATTGTATAATACTATTAAACTTGTATTACAAAGATTATTGATGCTAAACTTTCAATTTTATTCCTCTTCTATTTTCCATTTCTTTCAATAAAAAAATATCACATACTTTGTTGTAATTTTACAAACGATCATATTATTTTACTAATTAAACACTCATTTCCCATATTTTCACTCATCTCATTAATTCACCATTTAAGTCATTTTCTTCATCTTCAACTTTATTTACATATAATCTTACGTTACCAAAACGAACTCATAATTGTCTTTTATATTGTCTTATTCTTAATATATTTGGCCTTTCTTTAACGGTACTATAAAGATTAAATAAATTAAGGGCTCATTTGGTTTCAACTCCTGAAACGGAAACGGAATGGAAACGAATTTAGTACATATGTACATCCTTATTTATGAAATTTTATGAAATTATTCCTTATTGTTTAATGCAGAATGCACTTGTTTCCCCAAATTTTGTTACCTATAGGGTATCAAAAGTAATCAAACTCTCCTCCAATTACTTCAAACTATAAGGAATTATTCCAAAAACTTTCATGAACAATGGTTTACGTATGGACTAGATTCGTTTTCATTCCGTTTCCGATTCCGGAGTTAAAACCAAACGGGCCCGTATTAATGAAAGGTGAAGGAAAAAAGAACATTGAAACAAGATATTTGTGAATTTGAGGGATTAAGTATTATGTTCATCGATCGGGTAGACCACTAAATTCTCATGCAATGGACCAACGTCAAACAACTCCCCAGTAAACTAGTACTCCCTGATAATTTAATTTTATTTGATAATTAACCTAATCCCCCTATCTAGTATGAAATTTGAAAATTTTGTTGTTTAAAACTCGTTATCTTAAATATTATATTAATCTCACAATAAAAAACAATATCTTTAATATAAAATAAGGTATTAAAGTACCTGAACAGTAAAAGTTATATCGAAATTACAATTATAGATAAATAATTTAACAATATTCAATGTGTCGAAATTGCAATATTAAAAAAGTATGAATGTCACTTAAAAGATACAAAAACAACGAAATTTATCTAGACTTTGGTCCGGTTTGGACAAAACCGTTGAACGACGGTTTAGGCTTGGCTTTCGGCCAAATCTAAACCGGTGGTTTAACCTCTTTTTTTTTGATAAACCGGCGGTCAACCACCGATTTATCCAAAAAAAATGAGCCGTTGCGCAAGCAACGGCTCAATCTCGTATTCTCGAATTCGAATCTTATTCATCTCAATCTATTATAGTGGCAAGCCCGAGCGACAACACGTCCACTTTCATTCCTAGCATCCAAGAAAGCGAAACCTAAATGCCCGATACGTCACATGGTGAAGGGGCTTTTCTGTAATAGTTAGGATTTCCGAATTCTAATTAATTTTGATTAACTTAATCGTTGATAGTAATTGACATATAACTCGCGAAGATTTCGCAAGTGATGAGTACGAGTCCCACGTTATGTTCCTCGCGTAATTTTGGACGTTTGGGGAAATTTTTACTTTTTCCCCCAAGTAATTATTTTTACCATCCGGTGTTATTTGGAGCATTTGGGAGCTCCAATTAATAAAAATGCAGTTGAGAGAAATGATCAGGGCATCGGACATGTCCTAGATATGAAATAACACGAAAAGGCAAAACGGATAAAAGAGTCGCTATTTCGTTTCTTAACGGCTAAGAAAGGTGGCTTAGGAATGCCCATTTTACAAGATAGTTATGAATTAATTATCCCGATAATATTCCGGATTTTATATTCCAGTTTCATAAAGTTTGAAGACCGGCAATTATAACCGCGTTTCAATTAAATAATTTCGATATATATATATATATATATATATATATATATATATATATATATATATATATATATATATATTAAGGAATAGGCGGCGCATTCATCCTCATCTGTAACTTTACATTTGCATTTACATTGCAATTGAAACACAGAGGAAGAGCGAGAGCGGAGAATACATTACCGCTCAACTTCGATCTCTCACCAGCCTTTCACTTTCGATCCATTTTCAAATCCGTTTGTACCAACGAGTCCCTCATCTTGTTCTCTTCAACGTGGTACAAATTTATTTCCCATTTGCTAGCTTTTTGGTTAAGCCTCCGTTTATCGTTATCGGAACGCCGACGGACCACCGCGAGCCGCCGAACGTTGAATTTGATACCGTGCTCTTACTCCCTGCATTGCCAGGAGTCCGTATCTTCTTCTAGATCGTATATCGGGTTAGTAACGAATAAGTTATGAATTTATTCGTTTTCCGTATTGCGGGTTAGTATAAATTGAGCTTAAATTGGTTAAAATGGATAATTGGAATTTCCATTATACTCGTTATATTATTCTGGTGATTATGGATAGTTTGTTTGATGAAATTTGATGACATGTGGGTTTAGAAATTGCCTGCGGGCAAAACGTTATTCTGGCGAAATCTAATTAATTAATTAAAGGTTAATTAATTAAATTAGGATTAAAATTGAGATTGAGGAATGTTGATTAGATAATACCTTGAGATTTGAGGAATTGTGAGCTATGTTGAGATATTGAGGTTTAGTTGGTTGTGAGGCTCATAGATTGAGTATGATCCTTATGGATCCCTTTGGGTCTAGGTGTGACCCCTTTGATGAATACAGGTTGATATATCTCTTTATGCCTTGTTTATAGGCCGTGTTGTCCCTCCAGTGTAGAGGTGATCGTGGTTGAGTTTGTACGAGGTTGAGGTAAGTCCGTAGGACTTACTTAGCTACCATCCTTATATGGGGTGTTTGTATGAGTGGTTTGTGCCTTATATGTTTGCTATGATAGCATGTGATGTCGTATTTACCGACCTACGTTTTATTAATTGCCCCACTGCGTGGCTGTGATAACCTTTCCCTTTCATCCCGCCGTGGAGTTTGGGAGGTTCTCTGATGTCATGTCAGACCGGTTTACAGGAAGGGCGCAATCCACTCCCATAGGGTACACGGATTGTGTGACCGATACTAGTATGGCTGGCTAGCAGGCTCAGAGGCGAGGATGTATCGGTCCTCGTGTCACCTAGCTTCATATATATTATATCTATACGATTTGAGTGAATGACCATTATATTGAGATGAATAAATGGGTAAATGAGTGAAAGCATGCTGATATGTTTATCTTTCCCTATGTGTGATTGTGCTTATGCATTACTCTATATATGTGTACGGATAGCTAATGGTTATTACCATGTTGTAGATGCCCTACAGATTAGGCACTGCTGAGTGATCTGGCAGGGTGACAGGCCGAGGACTCTCGTACATTAGGTGGTTGGTTTGGGTTTGTTGTGTTCCCCTCCTGCGTGAGGATGTTCTTTTGTACCTCCTGTGTGAGGTTGTCGTTTTATATACTCGGCTATGTTGTTGTTTACTTTGGGTTGTACAGTTTATACTGTTTTATGTATTTGTTTTATATCTATTGGTGACATGTTGTAAGGTCTAGTGAACTTGTTGTCAGGCTAGGGTCAGGATCCATTGTGAGATCCTAGCCCAATGTGACATCCCGAGTCCCGCGGATTCGGGGTGTTACATTTTCGACAAGTCCATCCACCAAAAATGTTTACATCCGACATTTTTACAAAGCATTACAAGAAGGATGAGGTGGTGAACGAGTATTGTCAAGTCTCGTACAATTATTGTTCGGAGGTGTACAAGTGGAGGGCGAAGAGCGGCTAGGGGACTTTGCAAACTCACATACAAAAGGTTCATCCTGAGAAGCTCGGAATATCACGAGAACAATCTCAAGTTTTAAAAATCGGTAGATAGGATATCGAAATTGATTGCAAAGCAAAAACTGAAATGAACGAGTCAATGTGTGGAGATCAAAATGAGATTGGTGCTAAAATATACAAAAAGTGTCGTACGAAACTAACATCGTGTCGATCATTCCGATTTCTTAACCAAATTATGTTACACGGATAAATAAAGAGATAAAATTCTTCCACATTTATCTTTTGTTAAACTTAAACTTATGTGTTGAGCTCGAAACTAACTTACATTCTTACAAAGAAACACTCCGCGTTAAACTTAAGCTACCGAAATTCATGGATTCTAAATTTACATGTAATATTATCAAACTAAATAATAATAATAATAATTGGAAACAAAATTTGTCGGTGGAACGCAAATCTCAATAATATCGATGAAAATATAATTGCAAAAACTAGTACATGTTGGTACCATATGCATTCTATAAATTGTTCATAAAGAAAGAAGTACATCTCAAGAATTTTATTTACAAGCATTGGGCGTTGAGGCCTTAAATTTGTGCCTTCGATTTAGAAAGCATTGAATACAACCAAACATACCTTAGAACCTGTTCGACATAACTTTTTGGTTAGATTTTCATCAAATTTTACGTGTTTAGAAAACTATACGGTGTTTGACAAAAAAGTTTTTCCATTACTTTTAGCTTTTTTAAGAGTTTTTTTTATGAGGTTTTGAAAAGGTACGTCTAATATCTTTTTGAGCAGATTATTAAATTTTTTAAATTTTTTCCTCTTTTACATCTTTAATAAATTGTATATTTATGTCATTTTTAACTTTTTTGGTAAATCTCTCAATACAAATATATCCACAAACCGCAAACCGAACCGCAAACCGCAAACTTGGAAAACATGGACCGCAAACCGAACCGCAAATTGCAGTTTGCTTGCGGTTTTGCGGTTTTTTTGAGGTTTTGCGGTTTTTTTTGCGGTTGGGGTGCAGTTTTGCGGTTTTTTTGCCTTTTTTTTGCCGTTTGCGGTTTATTTGCGGTTTTTTTTGCGGTTTGCGGTTTGTTTTGCGGTTTTGCGGTTTGAACCGGAAACCGCAAAACAAAAACTTGCGGATTATAAATGATGGATTTACGGTCCAATCTTGACAATAACAGTACTGCTAATATCAACCAACACGTACTCATTATTAACTAATTGACCATATTCTTCTAAGTATTCTTCTTTAACCATATCAGTACGGTTTACCCAATATTAGTTTGGGATGGTAGATGAATAAATTATGAAGATTAAAATTATAAAAATTAAAATTAATTGTTCAAATTACATTCGGTAAAAAGTAGAACATGAAAGAGTTAAATTATGGAGATTAAGGAATTATTGTAATGTCTGTGTTATGTATAGATGTGAATATATAAAATTTTAATTAAAAAATAAATTAAAAAATAAATTAAAACTATTATTTATTTATTTAAAAAATTCTATATTAATTAATTTAAAATATTAATGGTTATTACTAATAAATTTAATATAGAAATGTATAGAAGAATTAGCCATTTACTTAATAATTATATATTTAATTATAAAATAAAGATATTTGATGTATTATAAAGTAGAGTGGATTATATAGCAATATACTCAATGAATGTAAAAGAAAATAATAAAAAAGAAGTTTTAAAATGTATATAGAATGATATGATTTAATTAAAGATAGTTAGTTTACATAATTTTTTAATAAAAAAAGTCTTAAAATAAAAATGTATAAAAAATGAAAGGGATGAAATGAACGAAAAAGCGACATGTTGGTTAAAGATTTTTTCTTTAACTAAACCACCAATTTTTATATATAATTTTATAGAGTTGTGCTCAAAAAGTGAATTTCTATAAAACAAATCTATATCTATATACATATAGTAAAGTAGAAGCGTTTTGTCCTACGTGTCATCTTCTCCTCAGCTTCACTCCACATGTCAATTTCTCGTGCATTTTAGTTTTATAATTATATTAATTAATTAATAAATAAATAATAGACAATGTATATATATATATATTATTTTAATTTTTAATCTTAGCACCTTTAATATATTCTTAAGATATTCTTATCATTATTTTTTAAAAAGTTTTCCATTTTCAATTATAAAATGATTGGATAACTAATTATTCTAATTTTAAAATACAAATATATAGTTCTTATATTAATTAGGAAATAATCACTAATTTAACAAATGTATAAATTGTTATAATATAATTATTTTTTTGTTATTTTCTCGTGCATTTTAATTTAACAACTAGCTTAGTGCCCGCACCTTGTGCGGGATTGTCTAAATAAATATTATATTTTCACTTTCATGCATCATATATATGATGTCAATTTAAAGTAAAAATTATTTTTATTAATTAATATAACTAACATATGAGAATTAATTTTTTTAAAAATAAATGAAAGAACATAATTAAAATCATATTACAAATATTATTATTCGAGTATTATGTTTATACCTTAATATATTATCACTTTTAGTTAGATTTAGATAGAGGAACAAAATTTGATTTAGTTTTAGATTAAACAAATGTGTCAAATCTTGTTAGAAGATTTGCGTTAGATTTTCTCAACAAATCGAGTTATAATAGATCAGTTTGTTAATTTTGATTGGTAGATAGGTAGATTTATTTTTTTTAATTATTTATTTTAATAAAATTGACGTGGCATGATGACTGTTTACAAATTATAATAAAAAATTTTCTTATAAAATAATTAATGGCAAATTTGTAAATACATTGTGGCAAATCTGTAAATAAATTGAAAAAAAGCTGACGTGGACGGCCTTAGAGGTTGACACGTGGACAAAATGGGTGCTGCTTTAGTCATATATATAGAATATATATATATAATTATATAATTATTTCTTTGGGACCAGAAAATGGTGGCAAAGATATAAATTAAACAAGACAAGAATTGGTTGGATCCACTAAAAATAATGAATATAATTGTGAAAATGTAGTTTTAATTTGCGTCTGTTGGTCATTTGTCTGGTTTACGTAACAGTGACTTATCATCATTAACTGAATCCCATCCTCAAAACAAATCAAATAAAATCTATGTCTATGTATCGATAAAATTCTACAGGTCCACAATCAAATTGGCAATCCAGTATGCCATGGAAATTTCCAAAGGCATCAAGAAGCTTCTCGATCAAATATATATATATATATATATATATATATATATATATATATATATATATATATATGCATCCGTAAATATAGTATATAATTTTCACGTTGGAAAAACTATTTTATTATACTATACTAGTTTAATGAATCAAGTACACTATAATTTGGTTTTAGATACAAATTTGTATCGTAACCGGACAAAACGCGTTACTTAATTCATATATTATTGATCAACCGGATCATCTATTGATGATTCGGTTGATCAACAAGGTAATCAAACTCAGATTGATGCACAAGCAAATGATCTCAAGAGGGGGAGTCTCGTGAATGGGGATATATCTAAACAATAAGGCCCAATAAGGCTCCGTTTGTTTTAAATTCCAAAATCAGAATTGAAATAAAAACGGATCTAGTTCATACGTATATCTTGTTCATGAAATTTGTTGAAATCATTTATTGTGGTTTGAACTAATCGGAGTATAATTTGATTAATTTTGAAACACTATAGGGAAACAAAATAGGAGAAAAAATGCATTTTGGATGAGAACACAATGAATGATTCCAAAAAAAATTATGAACAAGGTGCATATATGTAGTAGATTCATTTCCATTCCATTTTTGTTTCCGAAATTTATAACAAACAGGTCTAAATGAGATGCTCGGGGAAGGGCGTGGGGGGTTCTCTGTGCGCAAGGGTACAACTAGTTGGAAGCGGATGCCCCGGGGGACTGTTACTCTAGGGGTTGCTATGGATAACTCTAAGGATCACGTCCATCCGGGTCTTGAGTAAGGTGACCTACCACTAAATTACACACGTTTGAAGTTGCCCGAAGAAGACTTACAAACTTCTATTCTATTTGTCCCGGGATCGAATGACGTGGAGGACACACGTCCAGTAAACCACACATACAAGCCTTTCGGAGTAGTCCACCGACCTTATATACTAGGCTCTAAATGTTCACAACTTTCTTTGTGGGAACTTATTATCTCTACAAAATAGAGAGGACCCAATGATCGTTTTCTTAATGGAAACAAAATGTGATGCACGTCCAATGGAATTAATCAAACAAATGATGCAATCCGATAGTTGTTTTATTGTGCCCGATCATGGCCGGTCTGGTGGTTTAGCCCTATTATGGAGATTGGAGGTAATCATCGCTATCTAGACGTTCACTGCTCATCATATCAATACCTTAGTTCAAGATACGGACACAAAACTAGTTTATGCAACAATTTAAAGTTTTCCATATTTTATTACGTATCATTATTGTGTATGAAATATGAATGACATGTGAAGTAAGAATCAAAACTATTGGTGATGTGAAATTGTAATGGTGGTTGGCGATTAAACCTAATTTTACGTTATATTTTTAACTATCTAACCTATAATAATTTTATAAAATGCCAAATTAAAAGAACCTTTAAGAGAGACAAGATAAAGTGGGTTGAGTAGGAGAATTTTGTACCTATTATCATCTAAATCTTTTCCGTAATGATTCATAAACTTATCAATTTGCGTAGATGTCGAACGTTATGCTAATCAATGCTATTTTATAAGTATTGCCTTTGTCTCGCTCAATCCAATCGATTAACTCTGTTCAAATCGAATACACAATGACCTATTTAAAAATACTTTCGACTCCTACACGTTGTTAGCGTCACTTTATTAGATCAAGTGAGTATTCGTAGCGATCGATATTACGTATACATTACATGTATTAATCGTTGTTTTCTTGAAGATCTACTACATGCGTCGATTTGTACGATTAACCAATGTTCATTGTTTTTTTTTTTGAAAATTTACGTGTATTAGAAGAAAAAAGGGAGGAGTTACAACTTCATAGTTATGAGGGTAGAAACAATATCAAATGAGGGAAAGAAGAAGAGAGGAGGAGAAAAGATATTATGCAAGATGAATGCCGAGTCTAGTAGCATAAGAAGTGGACTCAAGAGATATATCCATCCACGTGTGAACAAAGTGGTTCTTTGTAGCAGTGATGATTGAGTTGGCACAGTACATGTCGCGGGTGAAGGTGTTGTTATGAACCAGAAGGTTACGGGCTTTTCAAGTGAAGTAGATGTAGGACGTGAAGGAGTGAATTCGGACACAAAAGTAAGGTTCTCCTTAGGGTTATAAAGAGGTGTTTAAATAGGTTTTTTTTTTTGTTACAAAGAGGTGTTGATCAGTAAATAAATTTGATGCGAGTGCCCTTAATCACATATACATCATAATCTTTTGTTTATTTTTAGACATCGCCAAGTGCATAAGTGCAGGTCAGAAGGACACTTCTGCCAAAATCAGTAAATAAATTCCAGTGTTATCTCTTTAAAAAGATATCCTCTAATACCTACCAATCTACCATTGAAATATTTTCGGTAAACCTATATTTTCTCTTAATTTGATACAAAGGTTTAATTCTTATGTAAAAAATAATCGGTTCTCTTTATCTTATTTTTTATTTGTTTAACCAATAATCGAACGTTTATATTTGTGTCTAAATTAGATATGTTCATATCCGAACAACCTGTAAAAAAAAAAGGACGGACATGAGCATTGGAAAAAGCCGTACCGGGTCAAAAAGTCTGGGCCGTCAAGCTAGATCCGGACACCGCTATAGCCTATAGGTCCGACCAGACCGTGAATCCCAGCCCTCGGGCTGAGTATATATATATATATATATATATATATATATATATATATATATATATATATTATTGTATAAATTATAAATACTAAGTATAAATGTATAATATTTAGTATAATTACAATAAATTGAATATATTTTACATAAAATATCATAAACATAATTTATTTATTTTAAAAACATATTAAAAATATTTTATTATAAAAAATGAAAACAGGTACCCGTAAGTACAGTCCGGCCAGCCAGGCGGACGGAAGGTACGACATCCTTTCGGTAGCCGTGCTTTGTCCAACCCGAATGTGGATAAACGGACTTCATATTTTATAAATTTCGGTCCGACTCCGAATATGAACCGTTGTAGTCTAAATGTAATAATTAGTGGAGGATAATTTGAGTTATAAGAAACCACTTTATGTCAATTCACGAAGTCAAGTTTTCAGGAATCTTAAGCTTTTACTTGATAACCAATCACCATGCAAAATTTGTTTCTTGCATAACACATAATGGCCTACTAAATGATGCCACCAACATCAATTATTCTAATTTATTTGACCCTAAACAAATCATATTGTTACCTTTAGGGGTTGAAATCGACCTAATGTACATTCTATCTATGTTGAACTTTTGCAATGATAACATAATATTATCACCATGTGTCGATGCCTAAATTCTCATTCCAAAAAGGGTTTTTTTCTTTCATATTCTGACCCCAGCAAATTATGTTTGTTAATCACATCCATAATCATAATTAACACACCAACTAATACCAATCAAGAAAAGCAAATATTCCATAACCCAATCAAACAAGCCATGTTGTTCTTGTCCTAATTTGCTACGAATAGCCATATGGCGACGACGTGTCGCTCAGATCCAGACTTCTTCCTCGCAAATGAAGCCTTCAACCCTCACAAATTGCCTTCATCCTTCGTTGATTTCAGGTTGATTCGTTCTGATTTGGACGAGATATTTCGTTCTTGATTTGGATGAAACATTCATCCTGTTAGCTTCGAATCTGGAGGCTGTTTTCTTCTCCGATTTGACGACTATTTCGGCTTTGGAATTCCAGCTTCGACTTTGATTTCACGCTGATTTCGGTGTTTGGCTATTGGTGTTCGATTTTTTGTTGGCGATTGTCTTTTATGGAGATCGCTACTTGGTGGATTGATGGAGTTAAGGGCTGTTTTGCTATTTGGTGTTTCCTTCAAATCTTTGTATTCTTCAACACCTCTATTCTTAAAAACGTATTGTTTGTCTACATACTAAGTAAAAATTCCAAAATTACATTTTTTTAGAATTAAAAAAAAAAAAAGGTACCTGGCGGGCAGCCCGGCCCGGACGGGTACGGACATGACTAGAGCCCGGATCCCGGACTTAGCCCGGATCCGACCTGAACATCCGGACAAGAAATTAGAAAAAGCCCGGTCCGGATCCAGCCCGAACCCGGATATTATCAGCTATAATGATAACATAATATTATCACCATGTGTCGATGTCTAAATTCTCATTCCAAAAGGGTTTTTTTTCTTTCATACTGTGACCCCATCAAATTATGTTTATTAATCACATCCATAATCGTAATTAACACACGAACTAATACCAATCAGGGAAAGCAAATATTCCGTAATCCAATCAAACAAGCCATGTTATTCTTGTCCTAATTTGCTACGAATAGCCACATGGCTTGATGACGTGTCGTTTTCGTTTCCTAGAATCCCAACAAGTGTGGAATAATACGAAGATCCATTGTATAACCAACATTCTCTAACCTTGTCATACATATACTACGTTTGGATATCCTTTTATTACAAAAAAAATAAACCTATTTCACTTAATGGGCCATTATGGGCCAGGTAGAGTGTCAACTGGGTCGTTGGTGGCCCACTATTGGCGTGGAGCCGTGATGATTGGGCCCCATTTGAGTTGGCGTATATTTGTAAATTAGATGCTTATAGGGCTGATACATTATACAAGCTTCTCGCGCTCGGCTCGTTAAAAGATCGGGTCGGGCTCGGCTCGTTCATAAACGAGCCGAGTTTGAGCACACCAATGCTCGGCTCGTTCGGGTAAAGCTCGGCTCGTTCAGGTAAAGCTCGACTTGTTCGTCTAAAATAACACTATATGAACATTATTTTAGACGATCTACTCGGGCTCAGCTCGGATTCGACTCGTCAACAGCTCGGCTCGTATGACACCCTAGATGCTTAATGAATTATCTCTCAACTATTGAACAACTTTTTTAAATCTAACAAAAATAATTTCACGAAAAAAAAAGTACTTTATAGTTATCATTCTTTTCTGACTTTATATATCGACTTCATAATCAATGTATTGAAAAGCATTGAATAATTACCTGTCACCACTGTATCTTACTGTGTGGCCTTATCGCCATAAAATAGATTTATAAATATTATTAAATTCTGGCTGAATAATGCAAATAAAAATTGAAATGAGTAGTTTGGCTAATTAAAAAAACTGTACAAATAGTATCTTTTGATTTTATACAAATAGCAACTCATGTACATATGTATGCGACAATAATGTTTTTTAAGGACAATTTTGGTAACTAGGCTTTTTGAGAAACTAGGATAGTAACTAGGCTTTTTAATGTTTTAATTAATTAAATATACCCCAATTTTTTTGTATTTATTTTCAAACTCTACACATTCTTTTTTCAAGGGGTACATTTACTAAACACAAAACTAAAAAAAAAGCCTATTAAGCCAAATTGTTTCGTTTTTTATTCAAAAACATCACGCTATCACGTTATGGCAAATCTAACAGAAAGTGAGTGAAATATTTCCATGGCCCATATATAAACATTTACAAAATTGTCACCCTAATTAGATCCCTGGCCCATGCTCAGACCAAACTTTAGATTCTTTTTATACCGAGAGCATCATTTGATGGCTTTTTTTATTGGTTGAAAAGTATACGATAAAAAATACTAGTATTTATCTAGAGTAAAATTTAAAAAAATAATTTCCACTAAGATAAATTAATTGACGATCAAATCAAATTTAAATAATGGACTAAAGAATCTATGTCGCTTTTTTATATTAATTGGAAGTTTATGTTTATGTAAATAAATATTCTAGCTCTAGAAGTTGAAACCATGGTTGAGTATCAAAATTATCACTTTCAAGTATTAAAGACAAGTTTGACAATGTTTGCCATCGGGATCAATTACTATTGTTAAATCTCAAATTGATATAGAAGCCCTAAAATATTGGCTTATGTAATATTTTTTACTTATGTAGAAGTACTAAAATAATATCATTATGTGAAATATAGTGAAAAAAAAATGTAGGCAATATTGGCTTATGAAATATTTTTGACAATTAACTTGCATATGATTTCAAGAACATACTGACCAAAATCCAGAAAAGTTCATGAGTGTAACAACTTGTCATGTAAATCATCAAATCCATCACATTTTGGGCTCAAAGACCTCGAGAATCAGAAGCAAGAATCATCTTGCTTTGCTTCGTTGCTTCAAGTATACCAATAATCAATAGAAACTTGTGCAGAAAAGATTAACACATACCAACTTTGAGCTAATAAGGAGAAACGACGGTGATTATCGGTAGAACAAAATAGAATTCATCAACAAAATGGAAATAGCTATAACCATAACAATGTCGATTAAACTAGTATCAGGAAAACAGTGACACAGCAAAATTTTATATATCAACTCTAGGTCATCCTCTGGGCAGCCTCTTTTGCAAGGACTCTCTCCTTTGCCTTGGTCTTGGCTTGAGATTTCGAACCCATGATACCACCACCCCACTTTTTCCTGAACTCTTCGTATTTGTCATTGAAGTTGGCCTGTTATGACAAAAACCAATTGATTATTGCAATTTATACAGCTAATCTTTGAAAGACTGAAACAAACACTGTTTTTAGAATGCTGTCCATCTAACTCACCTTAATAGCTTCCAAGATTTTGCTGAAATCCAACTTATCTTCATTCTTCACTGTGGTGAGGCATAACACGGATGCATTTTTCTTGTGCACAATCTATTTTGTAAAAAAAAATGCAGGGTTTCATAGTAAATTTTTTTGATTCAGGGTTAGAACAAGAGTTGGGGAACAAAAAAAGATGATGCATTACCGATCCAAGTCGTGCCTTGCCCTTAACAATGCAGTAAGGAATTTCCATCTTCCTGCAAAGAGCTGGAAGCCAAACAACCAACTCAATCGGGTCTACATCATGAGCAATAACCACCAACTGAGCCTTGTTCTGCACATCAGAAACGAAAAATTCAGTTCAAAGACAGACAGCATTCACTAACATGACCGTTTACAAAAATCCAGAATCTCTTGAACCTGCTCAATGAGATAAGTAACATGTTTAAGACCGTATTTGACAACAATTGGCTTCTTAGCAGCTGCAGCTTCTTTTCCAGCAGCGTCAGCTTGAGCCTTGTTCAGAAGTCTTTCCTTCTTTGCTGCCTTGTCTTCGGGCCTGTACTTCAGAAGCATCTTGAACAGGCTTGTTGCTTCATAAAAATTTAAAGCAGGTTATCAAACAGATAAAAGATTGTTTATTAACCCACATACACTATGAAAGAAAATAAAAAAGGGAATGTTTAATTTCATCTTGAGCAGGCTTATTGCTATCACTGAAATAGAAACATCTCATATTCTCATGTTATTATTAACTATTACAAATAAATCAATCAAATTCATTGCAGATAAGAAATGAGAGTCGAAATCACTTTACAATGACAGATAACAATCTATAAATTAGTTCACTGAGGCACAGTAACAAAAGAACAAACCAGAATAAACATTAATCACTTTTCTTTGTATCATTTCCAAGAAAGCAGCGATAAAACTCGAACTCACGTAATCTAGCGAACACTGATCAACCCACATATAAATGACATGATTAGACAAGATCAAAATACATTATGAAATTAAAAAATGCAGATTTTAATTTTAATTTCATCTTGAGCAGGCTTATTGCGGCCATTGAAATAGAAAAACATCTTATGTTATAATTAACTTTAAAAAAAACTCATTCCAGATAAGAAATAAGAGGCGAAATTACTTTACAATGATAGATAACAAACTATAAACTCAATCACGGAAGCATAGTAACAAACGAACAAAACCAGATTATAATTTTCATTGTAACCCGATCCCTAAACTTACCAAGATTCTTGTCAAGGGTCTTTGTAAATTGGTTCAAGGCTGGTGGAACCTTCAACCGCTGCTTCAAGATCCTCTTTTTCCTCTGGAGTTGAACAACTTTAGGCCACTTCACAAATCGGCGCATGTCCTTTTTGGGAGGCAATGCCCCACCAATTCCGAACTGCTTAGGACGCTTCTCATATAGGGGGTTAACGACCTTCTCCTGATTACCAAAAACTGTCAGTATTAAGCAAAGAGGCAGCTGAAAACAGTTTATCTCTAACAAAATGACAACAGCTAAAGAAGATTCAATCTTAGAGAACTAGCAATAATCACTAGAACATACAGTTTTCTTCTTTGTTATGCCTGAAGAGACCTTTCCACCTCGCTTAGGAGCCTGCAAATATCATAGACATATCATTAACAATTTAATTGATTTCATCAATATCACAACTGGCACAAATATGAAAGTACTGGCAGTATATATACACGCATTTATATAAGCTAGATTAAAATTTTAACAGCACTGGAAATATATCCATATAGAGATAAACTAAATCCAAACTAAAACAATACTGGCAGGCTAAAACAAACGGTAGCTCTTCGTTCATACTTAGAGAAGATAAATTTATAGAGCCACAATTATGTTCCAAACTGCCATTTCCTACATTTCTATCATAATTCTTAAATTCAGATCATATAATACTCACACGTTTAATAAAACAACACACATCAAATGTAAACTCTACTGTTAACAACAAGTTCAAAGCAACACGTTCAAACAGCCACTTCAAAATTTACATTCTAATCCTTTTAATGCCAAGAATAAACGAATGCATGAAGTAAAACGCCGTATGTAAAAGAAGAACAAAGAAACTAAAACCTATTCGGACGGACAATTCTCAGACAATAAATAGTCAAACATACCATCATTTGCCTTAACGACACAAAAACTACAAAGATCTAACTTATGTTCAGTGCTTAAAAGACATGATGGCATAGAAGCAGGTGTGGACTGGAGAATCGGACTGCGCTTTACTTGGTGATGATCGTATGAAAAGCTAAAGAGAAGAGGAAGAAGAGCCAAGAAGGAATATTACCATTGCAGCTGTGCTTTCTTTCGATACCGGCTACGGTGCAACAATGGGGGAGTGAGCACGCTAGAGGGATATGATGGTTCGTCGGCTTGACCTAGGGTTTTACGTTTAATGGGCTGCTTTTCGCATGATTTTGTGGGCTCACTGTTTTATTCTGGGCCTTCATTATAAGCCCGTTAACATCAAACCCGATAGAAACGAGTGCATTCGTGATTGCCATTTTTCCTTGTTTACGAAGAGGGGTCAAACGGGGCCGACAGGTCGAGCTCGGATCGGGTTACAATATATTTGGGTTGAAACGGGCCCAGACAAACAAGCTTTTTAACGGTTTGCTTCGAGTCGATTTGGGTCAGGACCGCTTATCGGGTAGTCTCGGTCTCTCATTTCACAACATATCAGGTTAGTTCGGTTCTCGGGTCATTTCGGCCCGTGTTTCTTCGGTTTTTAATGGCTTCGGTAAAGGTGACAATTGGGGCGGGTCAAATGGGTCTGGGTCGGATATGGATCAAAATCATATCCGATCTAGTAGATTTTTCCGTGTTACTGAATAGGATACGGATCGAAGTTTTTGATGTCCCGATAAAAGACTGATAATTGCATATATTAGATATGGTGGATCAACGGATATCCAGGTAGTCTCAAATCACAATATATCATGTCATTAAAAACTTTACACAATACTAAGGGCTCGTTTGGTTTATAAAAAAAAGCCCATGAAAATGGAATGATTACGGTCCAATCCAAATTAGATGTTTTGGTTTAACCGTTGAAAGGAATGTGTACGTTTTGGGGCATAAACCCTTTACCCCATTTTATTACCCTGCCTCGTACCTGCCAAACTATTCCCTTCTTCGTCGTGTTGTCTCAATTTCTCTCCCCGATATTTTGTGTCTCGCTCGCTTCCATCTCTCATTGCAATTCCAGATTACGTTATTGCAACTTCTCTACCAACACCAAACCCGAAAGATCTCCACCAACCCCCACTCTACACAAGTGAGGGAACTCCAAATCAAGAAGGTGTTTTTTTCCTCCATCTTGTGTCATCCTCCGATGATGCTTAAGTTGAAGGCACCATAACCTCATGGTAAATATTTACGCACTTTGCCCCACTGTTTTTCTTATAATCTTTCGGGAAGACCGGCAAATATATGAACCGTTATAAAGAGTTATGAATCCAGGAGTCATGAAATAAAAAGTGATGAAACTAGATGTAGGAGACGAAAGTCCTATATTACATTTGAATTCGTAATTCACAATGCAATATAGATATGACTTCGACTATGTGGTTTTCATGATGTAATATTAACAATTTGAATTGGTAGGAGACGAAAGTCCTATATTATTTGAATTCGTAATTCACAAGGCAATATAGATATGACTTCGACTATGTGCTTTTCTGATGTAATATTAACAATTTCTTATCTTGTAAGTTTTGTGAACAAATACATATGCTTTGGGGGAAAGTGTCGAGGGAGACAGCTTGGGGCAAATTTCCAAATAAAATGACATAATTGAGACAAAATTGGTGCAAAAATGATAAACTAAGGTGGAAACCAATTACTGAATATGACAGATTTCTCATTTCGTTTCCTCTGTTCGTAATCAAATATTTTATAGTGATAACGGATTTGCATTCCTTTCCTTCATTTTTTTCAATACGATTCCGATTCTATATCTACTTTCATAACCAAACGGAGAATAAATGTGTTTGCTTTAGGAATTAAGAGAATGAAAACCAATGTGTATAATAATCATTATTTATGCCAATAAGAAACTTATTATTTAAAACTTTAACACGCGCTAAATTAGAAAAGTAAAAATATTTTTTGATCAAAAGTTATTTATATCATATTCTAAGGGGGGTGTATTCAATTAAGAGTCTATAGGAATTTTTTGGAGTTTAAAAGTCTATGGGTATTGAATATAGATTTTTAAAAGTCCATATAAATCGGTAGGTATTCAATTAGGATTTAAAATTTTCCATAAAATTCCTATGGTATTTAAAAGTTTGTGGATTTTAAAAAAATCTATTATTTCACTGATTTTGTAGGATTCTTCATTACTTTTATAACTATCTAAAATCCATAGAAATCTTCATTACTTTTATATAGAATTAAAATTTCCCACAGAATTTGCAAATCCTATGATTATTAAAAATCCGTCAAAATCTTTAGAAGTCTTGATTGAATACACCCCCCTAAATAAATCACTTCCGACAAAAAGTTATAGTGCCCGAAAAGTTACTGAAATTACAATGATCTATCATGGTCATCGTTATTTTGTTTCCTAGATAAGTTCAAGTCGACTATTTTGAGTCGGTTATTTCGGATCATTGGTTTATTTCGTGTCAAGTCAAATTTGTCATCGAATCCGGGGGCAGATACGTGTTAGGCGTGTATGGGTTGTCACCAACCCTAACCCACGAGCAAAAGCTATAGTTGGTATATCTTTTATCGGTTTTTTTACTCCTTTGGCGTTTTGGGCTCAATTTGTCCAATCTTTATTGCTTTTCTACAACAACTAAAAATGACTACTTAGTACTTGTAACTAGGTATAGGCTCTTACTTTTTATACAATTGTAGGGTAGTATTTTTCCAACTAAAAGCAGTCAAATGTATACTATTATACGGGATTTCCAAACGTACTTGCGAAAATATATATTCATCACCACAACTACACATGCGAAATGCGTAGATGTGGCGATGAACTATCGATTTGTGAGTAGAAGAACTTCGATATGTAATCACAACTGATGTTACAAAAGAGTCTGAATTTTCCAAAATCAACGATAAAGAAGAAGCATAACGACATTCTTTTGTTTCGCCCTTGCTGACGTCAAATTTGTTATGGCAAACGTAATATACACATTAAAAGGACTGAGATAACATCCTCGTAATCTCCTTATATTTTATAATTAATCTGATTATAGAAAATAGAAGGGGTATAGTTTGAGACCTTATATTCTCTAATTAATTGATTATAGAAAATACAAGGGTTCTAGTTTGTCTGAGGTAAACATACGGGTCTTAATTGTGATCATGGTTATAATAACAACACATAAGCCGATTTTACCCGCTAGGGTATGATCGAGTTAAATAATACTCCACAACTTATAATAAATCTAAATACAATCATCCACGGAAGACGTTGATCCCGATTGATTTCCTTCCTTAATTAGAAAATCGAACTACATTGATTGGAAAAATTTGGAAATCTGAAAACCTTACCCGCTCAAAAATTTGGCATGAAATTTTGAACCGGGCAATTTAGCCGCCCCAATTAAACTACAAAACAAGAAAGTCTCTGCATAGATCCAACCCAAAACGCTTTTTGTTTTCCTTCTTCAGATCGATACCCTAACCCTCTCTCTTTCGCTTTTGCTTTCTCTCTCAAAAACTTCGACGTCGCGCGTTTCCGAATTTCGCTCCCTCTTCTTCTTCTTCACCGGATCACTGTTTCTTCCCAATCGCTAGGGTTTCAAATCTTTAGGAAGCTAGGGTTTTAGCAAATTATCTGTTTGTCCCCGTCCCGTTCGAATTAGTCAATGACGATGGACGACAAGGATGAGAACATGATTCCGGAGAACGAAGCAGAAGCAGCGGCCGAGGAGGTAATTGGAGGCGACGGCGGTGGTGGTGGAGAAGCAGAGGCAGTAGTAGAAGAGAAGGAAGATGTGGCGAAATCCGAGGACGAGGAGAACGAAGGAGATTCGGAGGAGAAAACTGAGGAAGAGGAACATGACAAAGAGGAGATTAAAAGTCCAACATCGACATCTAACGATAGGCCTACGAGAGAAAGGAAGACAGTGGAACGTTACTCTGTCGCATTGATGGATTGGAAATCCCCCCCTACCAAGTCAGTGGAAATTGTCAAGGTAAATTTCACATACAATTTTTAGGTCAACTTGTTTGATTGCTTGATGAACGGGAAATTGTGGAACGATAAATTTATTCTCTGTGTGGTTTTCAGGGTAGTGGCACACAACTCAAGGATATTCCAAATGGTATGTTTGTATTCTGAGCCTTTTGCTTTTCAATTGGAATCGATAAAGAATTATAATGCATAGATTATGGATCTAGACTAGTGTGAAGATTTTTTTTTTCCATGTTTGATGTGCTCTACTAACGATACTCTGCTATACTTTGTGAATCCCTGAAAAGAAAGTTATGAACATGCCAAGTTCCTCTGTTGTGCTTGCTTTGAACATGAGTAATTGGCGTGCTTGCTGCACATATACATATAGTTTTTGTGTAAAGTTGTTAGGTCTATGGTCTTACAAGAGCTTTGATGCATTGTGTTTGTGTGCACTAGTAGAGGAAATGTTGGAAAACTCTAAACTTCATTTGTACTGCTGATATATGCTTTTGAGATATTGGATTGCTTGTTGCCTTGTATTTTCCCCTGTGATCTTCAACTGCTAAGATGAACTTACAGGATACTGGAACTCTATATATTTCTCACATCCCTAGTAAAATGGCGATTGACAAGTGTCTTCAAATAGCTTGCATGTTTTCTCATATACGTTATAGCAAGACAAAATCAAATGAGTACAATTGCCAAAAATTGTTGGATCGCAGGTTCTAGTAACATCAATAGGCATTAGATTCCTTGGTAAAAAAAATAAACATGATAGCCTTTTTGCTGGATATGCACCACTAGTTCAGTTGGTTCATCATGTTTCGTTGATTGCTTGGAGAAAATAGACAATGTATCTGATAGTGCAAGCAAGTGTAATTCAATCTTAAACATGTCCTTTTTTGTGCTTGCCAAAGAGCTTCAACTTACAAGACAACTTTCCAACATTACCGCATTACCTTATGCATTATCTCAATATATTATATTAGATTTTCAAATCTAAGGCAAAATTGTACCTTCAGTTAAACACTACAAGCTTATGTAGTGACATGCACTTAACCCAATTCAGGTGTCAGAGCCTTCTCTTGTGTTTGTGATCTGTCTTTTTCATTTTGAACCTTCCATACCATAAACATATCTTTTTTGGGCTGATATTCTGTATGTTTTTAGTGGCTTACAAATTGTCTAAGAGAAAGCCCGATGACAATCTGCAGTTACTGCATACTATTCTCTTTGGTAAAAAAGCAAAGGTAACAATCTAGTTGCACTCTAGGCTCTAGTGTTGTCTTGCTCCTGTCTTGAGTTCTTTTCGGTTGGTCCATTATTAAACTGATTTTTAGGAAAGCTAATATTTGTATTTCCTAACAGGTCCACATTTTGAAGAGAGACATAGGCTTGTTTTCTGGATTTGTATGGATTGAAAATGAGGTAAAGAGTTCTCAAAACACTCATTTGATTTGTCACTTGTGATTAATTTGAATATGAGAGACATATGCTTGTTTCCCGGATTTGCATGGCATTCTGTCTTGATGTGTTATGTCTTAAGAGGATAATTTTGTAGTTGAAATTGAATCTTTTGGTGTTTTCTCAAGTTTGTTAGTATTTTTGTAAGATAAATCAACTTGCGTAAACTCCAAACACATCATATTTTAGTTATAGAACATGTTGTATTATGTTGATGGATTATTTGTGTAGAGTTTAGATTGTTTCATTATGATTGCATCTTATCATATCTAGGCCTTTGAAGGCATTTTTGGGAAGACATTTTTTGTCAGTTTGAATTTGATCTTGTTTTATTTAACAGGAAAAACAAAGGTCTAGAATCAAAGAGAAGCTTGATAAATGTGTCAAGGAGAAATTGTTATACTTTTGTGATCTTCTCAACATTCCTGTTGCCAAAGCGGCCTCCAAGAAGGTGTTTGAAGAGATGTTTTAAGTTTTATTTTTCTAATATGATGCCTTGATGATCAAATGCTCAATTATTTGTCATATTTTGTTCTTCAGGAAGATGTCTCTGCCAAGTTATTGGAATTTCTTCAATCTCCTCATGCAACAACTGATATTTTGCTTGCAGAGAAGGATCAGGTTTTCTAGCTTCTTGTAATTATTTCTTTGATAACGTTTCTCGGTATTTGGATACATTTCCTTATAGATTTTTTGCAACATGTGTTACAGAAGACTAAAAAGCGCAAATCAAAGGGTACACCTAAAAGCTCTAGTTCAAAAGAGCAATCTGCTGGAAAATCATCTAAGGTTTGCTATCTTTTGTCCCCTAGTATAATTTGTAGTTCGACACCAATCTCTGTTCTGAAAACATCCAACTTGTGGTATCTATCTCCTGTCGTTTTACCACCTTTATCCATTTAAAAGTTCATATATAAATCAAACATTAAAACAGAACATAGTCAACATGTGTTGCCGACTTACAACATCAATCCAGATAATATGTTTAATCTCTCTAAGGATATGATTTATTGTGTGGCATTGATGAATTTGTCTGTTGTAAATTCCTTTTAGTAAGTCAGGTTTGTAGCTCAACTTATAAAGTTGGATTTTGCTGCTTTAGACTTACTACTTAAAGTACTGGTCCCATCTGCTGTAACTTTTTGTGGAAGAAGGCTTACTAGCTTTATATACGTAATTTTATCCAGAGTTATTGCCTTAATGTCACATATTTTGATCAACAGACCTAGTATGAAATTGTTTAGCATCCCTTCTGCTCCAAACACGTTTTCTTGTTTAAAAGGAGTGTTTTCAATCCCCAACCCCTTATTATAGTAAATATAATGGAATGAGTATGATATGATGAATAATTAAATCTAATGCTATAATTTTTATTGTTGAGACATTTCTTTGTAAATGTGTGTTGATAGCTTTCTGCTTGTGTTTTTATAATGAGTTTTAGCCATCAACCTGACTGTCTCGTGCTTAGGGTGTATTGGGAATTTACAGATCTTCAACACGCAGTCTTGGTTGTGTGTGCTTTTTATTTATTTTTTTTAATTATTTATATTTATTTTGGAGTTATGAGTACCATTTTTTGTTGTTACGGTTATGCTTATTTGCCACGGGTTTTTTTCCCCACTTTTGATTTTTGGTTAATCTTTGTTGAAACTTTCTACGTGAGCAGAAGGCTAAAGTTGATGAAGAACAAAAGATGTCTAAAGCTGATGAAGATAGTGAGGATGAAGCCAAGGATGAACTAACAAATGCCAAAGATGAATCTGTTGAAGATGAGGATGATGAGAAAGCATCTAAGGAAGATAACAATGAAGAGGACATCATTTCAGAAGAGGGAGATGCATCCAAAGAACATATTGCCAGTCCAAAATTCAATGAGGGATTAGGGGCTAAGAGTAGGAAAAGTCATGCATCTGCCGACAAAAATAGTCGAGACGAGCCTCTGAAAAGCAAGGAGAAATCTAAAAAATTGACAACATGTGCCACCAAAAAGGTTGTCGTTGCTACCAATGATTCTACTTCAGGTTCCAAAGCGAAAAGGTCCAGAAGTAAAAAGCAAAAGTTTGAAAATGATATTGATGCTGCTACTAAAGATTCTCCTTTAGGTTCTGAACGGAAGGCATCCAAGAGTAAGAAGCAAAAGGTTGAAAAAGAGACCCCAAAGGCTAAATATGTGATCAAAGGAGGTGATTTATATTATCTCTTTTTAAATTTGCGTATTGAAGCTTTCATATCTATTTTTATCATTGTGATTCAGCATGCATCATAGCTATGTTAATATTAATGTCTTTCACAATTTATGATCCATTGATGTCATAATCAATTCCCAAATTACCAATATATATTGTCTGTAATTAATCTCTATTGACACAAGACTTCATTTTGTTATAACATTTGTTTTGATATAAATTGTTACGTTTGTTGAATGTCTCTTTGTCATTCCAAAATTGAAATCTCTCTTTCCTTCAGGAAAACGTAATATAAGTGAAAAGGAGAACAAAGAGCCTAGCAGAGAAGAGCTGCATGCTGTTGTTGCCACCTTTTTGAAAGAAGTTGATTTCAATACGGTAAGTTGTTGTGTTAGCTGGCACTTTGTAATTTTCAGTTTCCTTTTCTTCTTGTTTAGCTCCTAATATGTTTGTCTATTTCAATATTGTAGACAACTTTATCAGATATTCTGCGACGGCTTGGTATGAGAAACATCACCCTACTTCTCACTTAAATTACCTTGTGGCTTCTACATCTTTTTACTATAAGTTTTATTTGACTGCTTAGTTGATTGCACACTGAGATATCACATAAACTTGAAACACATAGGAGAATCCTTGATATTATGCTTAACTAATGGCAATTGTCATCAATACTTTCTTCTTGGTGTGGAAATGGAAACAAAGTAGGATATTTCATCAACCCTTTGCAATTTATACAATTTCTTACTTGATAATGTGTTCTTATGGGTCAATACCCTAGCCTTAAAACATTTTCTTGTCCTTGGTGTTAGCCGTTTCTAGGGTCTAGCTTTTTCGATGCACATTTTAGTTGACGAAGTATATTTTTGGTAAAGAAACTCACGATAACAATGATTCTACCCTGTACATCCATTTTGAGTTTTGGTGCTCTCTGTTTTCTTAAATTTTGTTTCTAGATTCCAATAGAAGTTACCTGTAAACTTGAGTAACTAGGTCATTGAAGCCATTCATGTTGGACATGTAAACTTTGAGGAACTATCCACTAGGGTTCTTCTCATAAGTTGTTCACGAGCTTCATTTCATATACAAGGTAATATCACAGTGGAGCTGGTAATAAATTGCCGGCTTAACAGTTTCTATTGTCTTTAGTGTCAATATTACCTTGTGACAGATAATAGAAACATCGGCTAAATTATTTATCGGTTAATCTATCATGTTCTCCATCATACATTTTCCTATTGTTTGCTGTAAAGCTGAATAATCATTCTATTTCATCAATTCTTAGGTACCCATTTTGCTTTGGATTTAGTTCACAGAAAGGTAGAAGTGAAGGAAATCATTACAGAAGTGATAAATAGTATGACTGATGATGAAGATGATGATGAGGAAGAAGCTGAGGATGAGGATGAAAATAATGCAGAAGAAGATAAAGGTGATGCCGATGATGCTTAAGCTCATTGCTAAGTGACCCGTTCCTGGTTCTTTATGTTGAGATGTTTATGATGACTGCTATGATTATGTCTGAATACCTCAAACTCAATTGAAACTTGTTAGTTAGACAACATAATCTTCACCTTTTTCGGTATATACCTGAGATGAAGCCTCAGATGACAGGTTTTTTAGGTTGTACCATAGAATTCATCAGATATTTTTCTTTCTCATGAGCACAAAACCCTGTAGTTCATTTACTGGCCTTAAAAATCTGTTAGGTCAAGTTGCTTGATAAAATTCTAGTATGTTTTATGTAGTTCACTACATTTGCTTTTGCAATTGTAGCTTTATTCTTATTTATTTGTGGAATCTTTTTTGTATTGTGTAGTTTATAGATGGTTGGGATTCTTCAGAATTTTTAAGATCATTTGAATAGCTTGATTTCTCAGTGTACTGATATTATATGTGTCGTAATATACTTTTGTCTTCACAAAAAATAACTAACAATTTTATTGCAGCCTTCAAGTTTTGAAGGGATTTGATTAGTGCAAACATTTTTCACAATGGCAGTACATACTGCGTTTCTACTCTCGGATTAGTCTGAATGAGTTTTGGTTAGAAGTGATGTTTGTAGAGTTGTTGGCTTTTTAGACTAATCTACATGAGTCTGGTTAGGGTTTCTTGGTTGACAGTGATCGTCTTTTTGTAGGGTTGAGCTAGATGAAAGCAAGCCCCAAACGTTATCTGTATTACCAAACACTTTTTTTTTTATTGCAATCTCTGTGATGAAATGAAGGAAATTAGGGATTTGGAGGTTGGGTTTTTGTTTCTGGTAGGAAAAGACTGTAAGGGCCCGGTGTGTTCCTTAAATAGGAGAGGTTTAGGCTAGTTTGGTTCAATCTTTTTATGTAATGTATAAAGAGTTCGTGTCAAGACATAAAATAAAATTTATCGTGGAAAAGATAAGATCTCCTTAGATGACTTAAATTGTTGAAAAATGATTAAAATGTTGACCCAAAAATAAACAATTTAAGCCATAATTTAAATGTGTTTTATGAATTGGAAAATAATAAAACATAGGACGAAATTCAGCCACAAGTTTCGTCCATCTCCTTCTCCACGCATGTGCATGAGCACATATGTTTTCATGCATACATGATCTTCTAGTTTCAGCATATGATCGATCCATCATCTCTTCCTTTCACATGTGTACTTGCATGAGACCGTTGATTCCATGCATACGTGAATCCTACTATCTTCACTTCTCTTCTAGAGATGATCTTCATCTCTTCCTTTAGGATAATCATCATTTGCTTATGAGAAAGGAAGAAATGACTTTGATTCTTCATCTCCTCCTCCTTAGAGTATTCTTCACTCCTTGCATCCTATATTCCATAGTCATATTCTTGAATTGATCTAGGTCCGGAGATACTCCTGCATCACGGTCTCTACACCTCGTACGACGCCCTACCTTGTCGGAAAACACTCTCCCTTTTAATTAGTACAATTATTAATATGTAAGAGTATGACTATCAACAAGGTTCAAAACCCACCAACCACAATTTAATTTAAAGTGTTTTTCTTTTTAAAATAAGCGTCCTCTCCATGTTATGCATCCCTCGAGTGTTCCTCGTCTTCTCCCGCTGATTGTTTGTTCCAACATTTTTGGATCTTTTTTACTTTTTCGTTCATTTGCTTATAGTGTACATCTCTTGCTTTCATTGGTTTTTGCATGTTTCTAGTTGTGTTCCTATGTACTTGTGCACGTTTAATGCATACTTTTACAGTTGTGCAAATTTGTGATTTTATGTTTTGTGCACATAACACCATGCACGTTTAGTGCATATATAATTTATAGTTGTTTTGTAATATTACATGCATGATTATAGATCTAATATAGTGCTCTAATACAAATAATACTATACACATTTTATTGATATCTTATTGATATTGAACACGAGTGTATATTATATATATTTCTAACATCAAAATTTCGGATTTTTTTTTAAACATGACTCAATTTCAACCTTGTTGTGCACGTGTACTTTTGTGCATTTCTATCCGACTACACAAACTTATAAGGTGTACACGTATTTTTGGCAGTATATAAATTTTATTCTTATATGGTAATTGAATATAACTATCCAGATATAAAAACGTAATTAATTAGTTTACAAAAATAAAAATGAGTTATGAGCGTCGATTGTGTTTAATCATGTGGCCGACGTTTGTTCTCATTTATTACAGTAAAACATTCACCCTATATATATTCACAATGTTTAAAAGATAAATATATCATTGCACTTTGTCAACGAACCTTTAAGAAAGTACACATTTATTTGCAAATTTAATATATTTTATTTCCTTAATCGTAATATCATGTACACCTTAATTGAATATAGTATAAGTAGAGTGCACACTTACCATTTAAACACGTTAAATTGTGAGCATCGATTGTTAATCCAACACTTAAAATACGTTCTTATTTCCTACCATAACAATTGCTCTGATTTGACTCTAACCCTTCATATATAAGTAAAAAGATACTTAGTATGTAAAATGTTAATTATATATAGAAAAATTAAAATTACGTAAAAATGACGTGTGATATTGAATACATAAGATAATGATGTGTGAGGATAAGTGTTTTGGCTTTAATAATAGTATATAGATTGTTCAAATGTTAATTTATATGTTCAATTGCTTAACTAAATTTTTGTTCAAGTATATGACAAGTGTTAATTAATTTGAACAAATTACAACCCTTGATTATTTTAACCCCAAGACTTCTTCTTATATGATTCAAATCCTATATCTATAACTATGTACGAGCCGGGATAGCATGTGGCCAAATAATTTACCCATAAAACGGATCGGGCCAACCTGACCCAAATTTGTACAGGTCTAGAAACCATAAAGATTCAATATGGTTCTTGTTCGCTCCAAACGGTGTGTGCAAGCTTTAAATTTATAACCCTAGACTTAAGCTTAAAACAAGGATGCGAACCCGCAGTGTACGGGTCAATCGTAGTAAAAGCAAGAAAATTCCAGGGGTCGATCACAGGGACTCGGTGAAACAAAGTCAACACGGTATGCTATGTCAATTCTAACCACAAGAGCGATTAACACAATCAAAGATGAATAAGATGTCAAATAAAGCAAACATGCAATTCTAGGGATTAAGGCATCTAGTTGTGGTTCCAACTCAAGATCTATGGATAAGCGGACAAAGTTGAGATTTTTGCATGGGGAAGGTGTTTCTAAAGTGGAGTAGATCACCGGGTAAGTCTCACTACGCACTAATCCTAAACCGTAACTCCTATTACCGGGTAAGTCTCAAGGATTTAAGATAAAGAACTATTACCTCAAACTAACATACCATCTAAGGGAATAGAATCAACCTTTACCGGGTAAGTCTGAGGCTAACTCACAAAGATGGGATGGAAGCACACTCAAACCCCAATAAAGGATAAACCTTTATTACCTACACTTATGATCGTTGGTACACAAACTAAGGAATTACCGGGTAAGTCTCATCCTAAGCTTGCTTTGAACCAGGAAAGGTATAATAAGAATAGG
The DNA here is from genome assembly GCA_033239045.1 of Fagopyrum esculentum. Classification (NCBI taxonomy): domain Eukaryota; kingdom Viridiplantae; phylum Streptophyta; class Magnoliopsida; order Caryophyllales; family Polygonaceae; genus Fagopyrum; species Fagopyrum esculentum. The sequence continues at coordinate 2,106,524 of BSUD01000006.1, forward strand.
ATTTGGCAAACTCTAACACTTAACTCTCAGTTTAGGATCGGATAAGTCACCTCGGTCAGCCAGTTTCCACCCCGGCTGAGATGTTCATCGACTGAACGAGATGCTTAGGGTTAAGGTAAAGACTCGAACTTTCAGGGTCCTATTGTAATTAAGATCATTCTATCATTGTTTTTCCCACAACCTTCAGCCAATCACCCTAGAATCGCACAAGGAAATTAGCCACTCATCATCATTATGAAAGTATTAAATGTAAGGGAAGAAGGTGAATATTTGAACAAAGAAGAATTTAATGAAAACACTTCAATAACTGAATCAAATATCACACAAAATCGTTCCTTGGATAATAATCCAACAAGACAAGACAACAAGGAAAGGAATTGAAGACAATCTTACAAAACCCTCCAAAAAGCTATAAAGCTATAGTCTTCAATCTTCCTTCAACCTTCAAAAAGGTTCTTCAACTCTCTCCCAAATTGGGGTGGAATGTGGCTGCTGCGTCTTATGCGAGGTTTTCAGCCGTAAGCGGGATTTAATCGATGTATGCAGCCTCTTTAAATTGTAGAAAATCAACCCTTTTTATAGGAAAAATAAACCTCCAAAGATAATAAATCTTAAGAAGATATTATCCCATAAATATAGGTAAAATATATGATTGTGCATATCTCCTTCCTTCCAGAAGCTCAGCCCAAAAATATAAGATCACTTTCCAATTTTAAAAGATCTCAGCCAAGAATAAAATATTCTCGCCGCGTCCTAGGTATTCGCCTCGGTCGAGTCGGCGTCTCTGGATCGCCTCGGTCGAGATGAATCTCTGGTCAACCGAGGTGACTTATAACTGAACGTAGAATCTCTCAAAACTGATCCAAAGTAAATCTTTAATCCATGGCTATGCTTCCTGAAGGATTCCTTTTTGCTCCTCAATGTAGCTCCAAATGACTCGTGACTCCTTTTGCTCCTTTTTGATGCAAAACGTACCATATTACCTGCAATTACAACGAAACTAGGTGTAGACCTCGATTCTCGCAAAGGTAGATGAAATGGTAGTAAAATCACAAAATGTACATACAAACATGCAGATTATGAAAGATAAAACGTCCAAACAAACCCCAAAATATAGACTATAATTCATGCTATCAAAATACCCCATACTTAGCTCTTGCTTGTCCCTAAGCAAGTTCCTCATATAGAAATCAAGATAGAATGGATTATAAGTCAAGAAAATCAATGAAAAACTCTTTCAAAAACATTTTATTGTGTGCAACTATCATAGATCACTCTAAGGGAATACTTCATGGAATTTAAAAACTCAATATGATCAAAACATTTTATAAATATAGGAAAGTTGTTCATCTTTGCATAAAATCATAGAATGCATAATAAATCATAATTATCAAAATTAATCATGTATAATCCGATTTAAACCGCTAAGTCAATCAACAAGCTCAAGGTCTCAAGGGCTTCCCAAAAGAAAGGTCAAGAAACGTGTAGGGTAGGGATGTATGTAAGGTAATGTGGTGCTAGAATCCGGGAAAAGGATGAACTTCACTTCCACTTTGACTTGCAACATCTTCCACCAATAAGCTTTGCTTATTTCACACTTTTTCTCTTTTACTTTACTTTTTGGGATGCATGGACAGAGGTGCACAATAACCGAAGCCTAGGAAATCCGCAATCATCAATTTCTTGAGATGCATCAAACCCTTGATGCACATACCATGACCCGTTAGGAATATCGCTCAATCCGATTTTGGCAAGACACAAACACCCGGCTATGTGAATGGTGCCGAGTTACTCATCTTCATGATTGACTTCCCCAAACCTATTATTGCTTTCTAATACTTTCACTTTCAGCCACTCCTCAACTTTTGACTTGCTTTCACCACTTCGCTTGCTTCCAAATTCCCGGATAGGTAAAGGGAGGCAAAATGTATATGAGAGGCTAAGCATGATCAAGAAGAAGAAGAAGAAGAAGAATGAATTGCCTTGGTCTTTCCAAGAAGAACGTGAGAGAACTTATGCTGCGGTGTCAACCTTCAAATTCAACATAATTTGGATAAAAACAAAGTATTAAACATGCCAATAGTTTCAAACAAAGCATTTAGCAACTTAAACATATCATAAAACCTTTCAATCACATAAAGAATTTAAAACCAGTCAGTAAACAAGATCTTCACTGAGATCATATCCAGATAAGCAACACAAAAATCGTTTTCGAAAACTCTCAGTTAACCCACCTCGGTCGAGATGTTCTTGGTTCAACCGAGGTGAAACACCTCGTTTTGCCAGAACTGTCCCGGTCGAGGTCGAAAAAATTTTTTTATAACCAATTTTTTTCTCAGTTTCGACGTTTTTCTCAATCAAATAACCTGTAAGTATGCATGAAATCTCAGATAAACATATAAATGCAGAATGAAGCATAAATATGAAAATATCCGGTCAATAAAATACATCATAAGTCAAATAATACATCGAGTAGTCACGTAGTCAAATAAAATACATCAAATACCCCATACTTGAGACACACTGTCCCAGTGGGTATAATAAAAGTCTGAAAGAAAGAGGACTCACCGGATAAAGAGCCGAACTGCATAAAAATAAATAAATAAAACCCTGCAGCTCCTCAGTAGTCTCGATCCGGTGGAGGTGGTGGTGGTATGTAGGGATGTTGGGTAGGATCATAGGGATAGCCCATGACATGCTGGAACTGTAGATGAGCCATCATGTACTGATGATGCTGCCGCTCCTGCATCTCCCGGATATCCAATGAAAGTGCAGCATAAGAGTCGATAACCTGATCCGTCAGGTCATCGATCCGTCGGTGTGCTGCTCTGTCCCTAACTCTCTGCCTCCTGCGCCTAGCGGGCCTGACTGGAGAAGTCTCAGCTGGCGCCGGCTCAGTGTCCTCCTCGTCCTCATCTAGATCAATAATGGGAGGCGCGCTCGTCCCAGCAGTATTTGTACCTGTGTCCATCGGGACGCCGCCTCCTCTCTCATCAACAGTCTCATCGTCGTCATCCTCGTCCTCAGCCTCCTCAGCCTCCTCAGCAGCTGCAGCAGCAGCTGCTCCCTCTCTATAGTCCTCCATAAGTGGAGCCCATGCTGTCTGCCAGAAGTGCGGATCGAAGACCGAGAACTGTGCAGACCATCTGATGCCCTGAGGCGCTGTCCGCTCCCAAGGCATGGCAACGTACGGAGTGGTCAACCCACGGGGGACAAGAATCCTCCGCGTAATCATCTCCTGCAGACCCAGCGGCTTCGGAGCCGCCGCCAATGTGCAAACGCTGAGGTCCATCCCGTGGTAGGTGGCGATGTGGGTGACTAGACCTCCACAGCAAATATCCCCCTTCGACTTGGCCTTGATCTTGTGCAGATCCTCTGCCAAGAGCAAGCCAAAGTCGGGGAAACCTCCTGTGACCATGCAGTAAAGCGAAAAGAGCTCCCCCTGTCTGATCTTCTGGGGCGTCTCAGTACGCGCCAGAAGCATCTCTCTAAAAATCCTGTGGGCTAGTCTGAAGGCCGGGTGAAAGATGACCTTCTCCCTGGAATCACCAGGGCGCCATCTGCCTGCATGAGTGGTAATGTGGGCTATCTGTCCCCAAAACTCCCTAGCTACGGATCGGGAGGGAAAGTCTACAGCGGTAGGGGCAGGAAAGCTAAAGATCTCTCTCCAAATCTCTAGTGGAACTAAGAAGTTCCGGCCCATCAGCCGGTACTTCACAGATCCCTCTGTGGGAAGGTAGGAGAAGGAACTGACGAACTCGAGGGTAGGCTCGAGGTAGGCTGGGGCTCGGATCTCAAAAAACTGATCTAGCCCAACGGTAGCAATCATCCTCCTAAGGTCAACCTCTAACCCTAGGCAGTCAAAAGCGGATACCTCCAAAAACCGTGGTGCGATAACTGGACGGCCCGCTATCCTCTCATAGTCTACCCGGCATCTCTCGTGGATGGCCGGGCGGTAGGGACGGGAAGAAGAAGGGGAAGGGGAGGGTGAAGATCTATCTCTCAGGGCTAAACGGCGATCGGAACTCATCTTCACAAAACACTGTCAGACCACCTCGGTTGACTGACAAGTCTCAGAAATCACCTCGGTCGAGATGCAGGCCGACTGGACCGAGGCGTAGCAGTTTCGATTTCAATTCTCAGAATTTCAGTTCTTTTCCCCCTAAAATCACTACAATTGCTTCCTAAGGGGTACTTATAGATTTCCTCAACAGAAACAAGGGCAACCAAAGCCCATCAAGCAGTAAACGAGGAGTTAGGGTTTTCGAACGGTGGTTACCTCGTTTCGGTTGAAAACACTCAGATTTCTTGCAGATCTGTAGTTGCAATTGACTCTTCTACCCTTTAATCGCGTTTTGGAAGGAGAAATCGTCGAAAACGAGCGAGAAATGGAGGAGAACGAGGTACGCTGTCGCCGCGGTCGAAATAGGGTAAAAGTGAAAACTGAAGTAAAAATTCTTTTCTTTTTATACTGTCACGAGGCCTGCTGTCACCTCGGTCGAGATGGTCTCGACTGGACCGAGGTGGTACGGCCCAAGGCGGTTCTGCAGAAACCCTAGTCGCCTCGGTTGCTTCAAGAATCAACTCGGTCGAGGTGTTCTGACAGTGACCGAGGTGCTTCTTTCTTCTCAGAATCTCGAACTTCTCCCTTTCATGGAGTGCTCCTTCCTGTTGTCTGTCCAGAAACCCAAAAGCAAAGCAAAGCAAAGCAAAAGCAAAAACTATCTAAACTAGACTAAAAAACGGGAAAAGAAAGCAATACCTTGGGTTGCCTCCCAAGAAGCGCTTGATTTAAGGTCGCTAGCTGGACCATTCTCCATAGAATTACTCAATGTACCTTGAACACCATGGAGTGCTCATCACATCCATCATAAAATTCTTCCAAAAAGGTTCCGGTTCCTAATTTCACCGGCAAATGGTAAGATCTCCCACGTACAAGCTTGTACGGTTTGATTCTCACCGGAATCCTTCTAGACTTCCTGCACTTCAATGGGACATTCCTCGTGTCCCATCCTTTCCTTGATCGAGAAAACAGTTTCTCGAGAATCATAGCAGCTTCCCCATCTATAGCTTGGGGATGGTACAGGGTCCTGAGCATGCGAGGGACCCCATACTTGAACAAGAGACTCTTCATCGCCTTAGCGGTGTAGTGCTTGCCAACTCCACTCCTCATGATCCGAGGAGCTTCTTCTTCCAACAATTTCAAGGAAGACTTCATCTTGATCTTTGGAGGTTCTTTCGGAAGAGACCTCCAACTTTCCGGTGCATTCCTGAAAAATTCAGAAATTTTAATAGGGAGTTCAAATAAAGTAGGAGAATGTACCTTGTAAAGTTCTCCAAGGCTTGAGACAAGTTTCATGTTGGATTGATAATCCACACATGAAATCCCTCCCAACTCAGCTGGTCTTTCTTCCACCTTGACCACAGTCTCAGTGATTTGGCCAAGGTTCGCCGCATCTTCCAGTTCCAGTTTTGCAGATTCTTCTTCCATCTCGGCCGAAATCTCTTCCACCTCGACCGAGGTCTCAACAGTCAGATCGAATTCTTCCACATCCCCCTCTTCCACAAAAGCTTCAGGAGAAACTTCCGGTTCGACCAAAGGAATGCTTGGAACGTGCAACACTTCCTTATGCTCCTCTTTCGGCTTAGCATAGGATAGGGTGCTTTCCTTGAGCTCCTCCACCTTCTTCATCAACTTCTCCAATCTTGATTCGAGAGAGTCTTCAAAAGGTTGCTCATAAATGTTTTTAGGGACATTCTTCTCATCCCATATCGCAAGTTCATGTTGAATGGCCTCTTCTCTTTCCCATTCATTGTTGAACCAATAGAAGGAGTACTTATCCTCCAAGTATTCATAATGGTCCGCCCTAGCACTTTGTCTTGCTATCCAGGCTGGATCAAATGTAGTCATCGGAAATCCTGAAAACTACAAAACTCATAGAAAGAGTAGTTAGTAGCAACAGGGGCAAGTGCCCCGAAAGCAAACCGCAACCGGCTTGGTCTAGACCAAGTCCCCGGCAACGGCGCCAAAAACTTGTTCGCTCCAAACGGTGTGTGCAAGCTTTAAATTTATAACCCTAGACTTAAGCTTAAAACAAGGATGCGAACCCGCAGTGTACGGGTCAATCGTAGTAAAAGCAAGAAAATTCCAGGGGTCGATCACAGGGACTCGGTGAAACAAAGTCAACACGGTATGCTATGTCAATTCTAACCACAAGAGCGATTAACACAATCAAAGATGAATAAGATGTCAAATAAAGCAAACATGCAATTCTAGGGATTAAGGCATCTAGTTGTGGTTCCAACTCAAGATCTATGGATAAGCGGACAAAGTTGAGATTTTTGCATGGGGAAGGTGTTTCTAAAGTGGAGTAGATCACCGGGTAAGTCTCACTACGCACTAATCCTAAACCGTAACTCCTATTACCGGGTAAGTCTCAAGGAATTAAGATAAAGAACTATTACCTCAAACTAACATACCATCTAAGGGAATAGAATCAACCTTTACCGGGTAAGTCTCAGGCTAACTCACAAAGATGGGATGGAAGCACACTCAAACCCCAATAAAGGATAAACCTTTATTACCTACACTTATGATCGTTGGTACACAAACTAAGGAATTACCGGGTAAGTCTCATCCTAAGCTTGCTTTGAACCAGAAAGGTATAATAAGAATAGGATTTGGCAAACTCTCCTTGTCCTTCATGATGAAAGCATTGATCTTCCCTCTCATTTCAGCAGTCTTTGAGGGGGGAAAGAATTTGGTCAAGAATTCCGTAGTCATCTCTTCCCATGTGCTGATCTTTCCTGCAGGAAGAGATTGATACCAAGTAAGAGCTCTATCTTTAAGAGAAAAGTAGAAAGGTCTTAGCTTGTAGTTGTTATTTTCAATTCTGGGAGGTCGCAAGGTCTCCATCAAGATCTCGTAGTTTTGAAGATGTTGATGCGGCGACTCCTTCTCTAGCCCTCCGAATTGACATTGGCGAATCATCGCTAGAACTTGTGGTCGAAGTTCGTAGTCATGGTCCGCTGGATCTCCTAGGTTCACTCCTGGACGCCTCAGCTGTTGATTAGGGTCCATCCTTTGACCTAGGGTTTGTGGAATTCCTGCAAGAAGAACATCTCGGACTGGCATCCGAAGTGGATGCACATCGGCCGGGGCGTCAGGAACTGGGACTTGCCTCGGTCGAGGATCAATTACTGGATCCTGCATCGGTCGAGGTTGAATCTGGTTCCGAATTGCTGCAATCTCAGCTTCGATTGCTGCATTCCTGGCCTGATTCTCTTCTTTTTCCTGCCTTAGTTCTTCTTTACTGAGACGTAGCTGCTCCTGCGTCTCTCTCAATTGGGCCAAAAGATCGTGATCGTCTTGTTGGGCCATCTTCGCTTCTCTTAAGCGTCGTTTGTATGTCTTTTCCGGTTCGGGATCGTAAGGAACGATTTCCTTTCCAGTGCGGGTTCTTCGCATATACCTAAGAAAGAACCTGCAAAAGTCACTCAAGTAGAGTGGTAAGACAACACGGGGCAAATGCCCCAAGAGCAAACCGTACCGGCTCGGTCTAGACCAAGTCCCCGGCAACGGCGCCAAAAACTTGTTCGCTCCAAACGGTGTGTGCAAGCTTTAAATTTATAACCCTAGACTTAAGCTTAAAACAAGGATGCGAACCCGCAGTGTACGGGTCAATCGTAGTAAAAGCAAGAAAATTCCAGGGGTCGATCACAGGGACTCGGTGAAACAAAGTCAACACGGTATGCTATGTCAATTCTAACCACAAGAGCGATTAACACAATCAAAGATGAATAAGATGTCAAATAAAGCAAACATGCAATTCTAGGGATTAAGGCATCTAGTTGTGGTTCCAACTCAAGATCTATGGATAAGCGGACAAAGTTGAGATTTTTGCATGGGGAAGGTGTTTCTAAAGTGGAGTAGATCACCGGGTAAGTCTCACTACGCACTAATCCTAAACCGTAACTCCTATTACCGGGTAAGTCTCAAGGATTTAAGATAAAGAACTATTACCTCAAACTAACATACCATCTAAGGGAATAGAATCAACCTTTACCGGGTAAGTCTCAGGCTAACTCACAAAGATGGGATGGAAGCACACTCAAACCCCAATAAAGGATAAACCTTTATTACCTACACTTATGATCGTTGGTACACAAACTAAGGAATTACCGGGTAAGTCTCATCCTAAGCTTGCTTTGAACCAGGAAAGGTATAATAAGAATAGGATTTGGCAAACTCTAACACTTAACTCTCAGTTTAGGATCGGATAAGTCACCTCGGTCAGCCAGTTTCCACCCCGGCTGAGATGTTCATCGACTGAACGAGATGCTTAGGGTTAAGGTAAAGACTCGAACTTTCAGGGTCCTACTGTAATTAAGATCATTCTATCATTGTTTTTCCCACAACCTTCAGCCAATCACCCTAGAATCGCACAAGGAAATTAGCCACTCATCATCATTATGAAAGTATTAAATGTAAGGGAAGAAGGTGAATATTTGAACAAAGAAGAATTTAATGAAAACACTTCAATAACTGAATCAAATATCACACAAAATCGTTCCTTGGATAATAATCCAACAAGACAAGACAACAAGGAAAGGAATTGAAGACAATCTTACAAAACCCTCCAAAAAGCTATAAAGCTATAGTCTTCAATCTTCCTTCAACCTTCAAAAAGGTTCTTCAACTCTCTCCCAAATTGGGGTGGAATGTGGCTGCTGCGTCTTATGCGAGGTTTTCAGCCGTAAGCGGGATTTAATCGATGTATGCAGCCTCTTTAAATTGTAGAAAATCAACCCTTTTTATAGGAAAAATAAACCTCCAAAGATAATAAATCTTAAGAAGATATTATCCCATAAATATAGGTAAAATATATGATTGTGCATATCTCCTTCCTTCCAGAAGCTCAGCCCAAAAATATAAGATCACTTTCCAATTTTAAAAGATCTCAGCCAAGAATAAAATATTCTCGCCGCGTCCTAGGTATTCGCCTCGGTCGAGTCGGCGTCTCTGGATCGCCTCGGTCGAAATGAATCTCTGGTCAACCGAGGTGACTTATAACTGAACGTAGAATCTCTCAAAACTGGTCCAAAGTAAATCTTTAATCCATGGCTATGCTTCCTGAAGGATTCCTTTTTGATGTAGCTCCAAATGACTCTTGACTTCTTTTGCTCCTTTTTGATGCAAAACGTACCATATTACCTGCAATTACAACGAAACTAGGTATAGACCTCGATTCTCGCAAAGGTAGATGAAATGGTAGTAAAATCACATAATGTACATACAAACATGCAGATTATGAAAGATAAAACGTCCAAACAAACCCCAAAATATAGACTATAATTCATGCTATCAAAATACCCCATACTTAGCCCTTGCTTGTCCCTAAGCAAGTTCCTCATATAGAAATCAAGATAGAATGGATTATAAGTCAAGAAAATCAATGAAAAGTTCTTCAAAAAATATTTTATGGTGTGCAACTATCACAGATCACTCTAAGTGAGTACTTCCTGGAATTTAAAAACTCAATATGCTCAAAACATTTTATAAATATAGGAAAGTTGTTCATCTTTGCATAAAATCATAGAATGCATAATAAATCATAATTATCAAAATTAATCAAGTATAATCCGATTTAAACCGCTAAGTCAATCAACAAGCTCAAGGTCTCAAGGGCTTCCCAAAAGAAAGGTCAAGAAACGTGTAGGGTAGGGATGTATGTAAGGTAATGTGGTGCTAGAATCCGGGAAAAGGATGAACTTCACTTTCACTTTGACTTGCAACATCTTCCACCAATAAGCTTTGCTTATTTCACACTTTTTCTCTTTTACTTTACTTTTTGGGATGCATGGACAGAGGTGCACAATAACCGAAGCCTAGGAAATCCGCAATCATCAATTTCTTGAGATGCATCAAACCCTTGATGCACATACCATGACCCGTTAGGAATATCGCTCAATCCGACTTTGGCAAGACACAAACACCCGGCTATGTGAATGGTGCCGAGTTACTCATCTTCATGATTGACTTCCCCAAACCTATTATTGCTTTCTAATACTTTCACTTTCAGCCACTCCTCAACTTTAACTTGCTTTCACCACTTCGCTTGCTTCCAAATTCCCGGATAGGTGAAGGGAGGCAAAATGTATATGAGGGGCTAAGCATGATCAAGAAGAAGAAGAAGAAGAATGAATTGCCTTGGTTTTTCCAAGAAGAACGTGAGAGAACTTATGCTGCGGTGTCAACCTTCAAATTCAACATAATTTGGATAAAAACAAAGTATTAAACATGCTAATAATTTCAAACAAAGCATTTAGCAACTTAAACATATTATAAAACCTTTCAAACACATAAAGAATTTAAAACCAGTCAGTAAACAAGATCTTCACTGAGATCATATCCAGATAAGTAACAAAAATTCGTTTTCGAAAACTCTCAGTTAACACACCTCGGTCGAGGTGTTCTTGGTTCAACCGAGGTGAAACACCTCGTTTTGCCAGAACTGTCCCGGTCGAGGTCGAAAAAATTTTTTTATAACCAATTTTTTTCTTCAGTTTCGACGTTTTTCTCAATCAAATAACCTGTAAGTATGCATGAAATCTCAGATAAACATATAAATGCAGAATGAAGCATAAATATGAAAATATCCGGTCAATAAAATACATCATAAGTCAAATAATACATCGAGTAGTCACGTAGTCAAATAAAATACATCAAATACCCCATACTTGAGACACACTGTCCCAGTGGGTATAATAAAAGTCTGAAAGAAAGAGGACTCACCGGATAAAGAGCCGAACTGCATAAAAATAAATAAATAAAACCCTGCAGCTCCTCAGTAGTCTCGATCCGGTGGAGGTGGTGGTGGTATGTAGGGATGCTGGGTAGGATCATAGGGATAGCCCATGACATGCTGGAACTGTAGCTGAGCCATCATGTACTGATGATGCTGCCGCTCCTGCATCTCCCGGATATCCAATGAAAGTGCAGCATAAGAGTCGATAACCTGATCCGTCAGGTCATCGATCCGTCGGTGTGCTGCTCTGTCCCTAACTCTCTGCCTCCTGCGCCTAGCGGGCCTGACTGGAGAAGTCTCAGCTGGCGCCGGCTCAGTGTCCTCCTCGTCCTCATCTAGATCAATAATGGGAGGCGCGCTCGTCCCAGCAGTATTTGTACCTGTGTCCATCGGGACGCCGCCTCCTCTCTCATCAACAGTCTCATCGTCGTCATCCTCGTCCTCAGCCTCCTCAGCCTCCTCAGCAGCTGCAGCAGCAGCTGCTCCCTCTCTATAGTCCTCCATAAGTGGAGCCCATGCTGTCTGCCAGAAGTGCGGATCGAAGACCGAGAACTGTGCAGACCATCTGATGCCCTGAGGCGCTGTCCGCTCCCAAGGCATGGCAACGTACGGAGTGGTCAACCCACGGGGGACAAGAATCCTCCGCGTAATCATCTCCTGCAGACCCAGCGGCTTCGGAGCCGCCGCCAATGTGCAAACGCTGAGGTCCATCCCGTGGTAGGTGGCGATGTGGGTGACTAGACCTCCACAGCAAATATCCCCCTTCGACTTGGCCTTGATCTTGTGCAGATCCTCTGCCAAGAGCAAGCCAAAGTCGGGGAAACCTCCTGTGACCATGCAGTAAAGCGAAAAGAGCTCCCCCTGTCTGATCTTCTGGGGCGTCTCAGTACGCGCCAGAAGCATCTCTCTAAAAATCCTGTGGGCTAGTCTGAAGGCCGGGTGAAAGATGACCTTCTCCCTGGAATCACCAGGGCGCCATCTGCCTGCATGAGTGGTAATGTGGGCTATCTGTCCCCAAAACTCCCTAGCTACGGATCGGGAGGGAAAGTCTACAGCGGTAGGGGCAGGAAAGCTAAAGATCTCTCTCCAAATCTCTAGTGGAACTAAGAAGTTCCGGCCCATCAGCCGGTACTTCACAGATCCCTCTGTGGGAAGGTAGGAGAAGGAACTGACGAACTCGAGGGTAGGCTCGAGGTAGGCTGGGGCTCGGATCTCAAAAAACTGATCTAGCCCAACGGTAGCAATCATCCTCCTAAGGTCAACCTCTAACCCTAGGCAGTCAAAAGCGGACACCTCCAGAAACCGTGGTGCGATAACTGGACGGCCCGCTATCCTCTCATAGTCTACCCGGCATCTCTCGTGGATGGCCGGGCGGTAGGGACGGGAAGAAGAAGGGGAAGGGGAGGGTGAAGATCTATCTCTCAGGGCTAAACGGCGATCGGAACTCATCTTCACAAAACACTGTCAGACCACCTCGGTTGACTGACAAGTCTCAGAAATCACCTCGGTCGAGATGCAGGCCGACTGGACCGAGGCGTAGCAGTTTCGATTTCAATTCTCAGAATTTCAGTTCTTTTCCCCCTAAAATCACTACAATTGCTTCCTAAGGGGTACTTATAGATTTCCTCAACAGAAACAAGGGCAACCAAAGCCCATCAAGCAGTAAACGAGGAGTTAGGGTTTTCGAACGGTGGTTACCTCGTTTCGGTTGAAAACACTCAGATTTCTTGCAGATCTGTAGTTGCAATTGACTCTTCTACCCTTTAATCGCGTTTTGGAAGGAGAAATCGTCGAAAACGAGCGAGAAATGGAGGAGAACGAGGTACGCTGTCGCCGCGGTCGAAATAGGGTAAAAGTGAAAACTGTAAAAATTCTTTTCTTTTTATACTGTCACGAGGCCTGCTGTCACCTCGGTCGAGATGGTCTCGACTGGACCGAGGTGGTACGGCCCAAGGCGGTTCTGCAGAAACCCTAGTCGCCTCGGTTGCTTCAAGAATCAACTCGGTCGAGGTGTTCTGACAGTGACCGAGGTGCTTCTTTCTTCTCAGAATCTCGAACTTCTCCCTTTCATGGAGTGCTCCTTCCTGTTGTCTGTCCAGAAACCCAAAAGCAAAGCAAAGCAAAGCAAAAGCAAAAACTATCTAAACTAGACTAAAAAACGGGAAAAGAAAGCAATACCTTGGGTTGCCTCCCAAGAAGCGCTTGATTTAAGGTCGCTAGCTGGACCATGATGCGTCTCAAACGAGGTAGGAGGTTCCCTCACCCCATACTTCACCTCCATCGTGGGGTGAAGTAAGTAGATCCATCAAACGCTCCAAGACATGCAAGTGCTCATCGGGGAATGAATCGTCTATGGGTGGGCTATCCGTCTCGCGGGAGGATTCCGGTAGAAAATCCCCGGCAACGGCGCCAAAAACTTGTTCGCTCCAAACGGTGTGTGCAAGCTTTAAATTTATAACCCTAGACTTAAGCTTAAAACAAGGATGCGAACCCGCAGTGTACGGGTCAATCGTAGTAAAAGCAAGAAAATTCCAGGGGTCGATCACAGGGACTCGGTGAAACAAAGTCAACACGGTATGCTATGTCAATTCTAACCACAAGAGCGATTAACACAATCAAAGATGAATAAGATGTCAAATAAAGCAAACATGCAATTCTAGGGATTAAGGCATCTAGTTGTGGTTCCAACTCAAGATCTATGGATAAGCGGACAAAGTTGAGATTTTTGCATGGGGAAGGTGTTTCTAAAGTGGAGTAGATCACCGGGTAAGTCTCACTACGCACTAATCCTAAACCGTAACTCCTATTACCGGGTAAGTCTCAAGGATTTAAGATAAAGAACTATTACCTCAAACTAACATACCATCTAAGGGAATAGAATCAACCTTTACCGGGTAAGTCTCAGGCTAACTCACAAAGATGGGATGGAAGCACACTCAAACCCCAATAAAGGATAAACCTTTATTACCTACACTTATGATCGTTGGTACACAAACTAAGGAATTACCGGGTAAGTCTCATCCTAAGCTTGCTTTGAACCAGGAAAGGTATAATAAGAATAGGATTTGGCAAACTCTAACACTTAACTCTCAGTTTAGGATCGGATAAGTCACCTCGGTCAGCCAGTTTCCACCCCGGCTGAGATGTTCATCGACTGAACGAGATGCTTAGGGTTAAGGTAAAGACTCGAACTTTCAGGGTCCTACTGTAATTAAGATCATTCTATCATTGTTTTTCCCACAACCTTCAGCCAATCACCCTAGAATCGCACAAGGAAATTAGCCACTCATCATCATTATGAAAGTATTAAATGTAAGGGAAGAAGGTGAATATTTGAACAAAGAAGAATTTAATGAAAACACTTCAATAACTGAATCAAATATCACACAAAATCGTTCCTTGGATAATAATCCAACAAGACAAGACAACAAGGAAAGGAATTGAAGACAATCTTACAAAACCCTCCAAAAAGCTATAAAGCTATAGTCTTCAATCTTCCTTCAACCTTCAAAAAGGTTCTTCAACTCTCTCCCAAATTGGGGTGGAATGTGGCTGCTGCGTCTTATGCGAGGTTTTCAGCCGTAAGCGGGATTTAATCGATGTATGCAGCCTCTTTAAATTGTAGAAAATCAACCCTTTTTATAGGAAAAATAAACCTCCAAAGATAATAAATCTTAAGAAGATATTATCCCATAAATATAGGTAAAATATATGATTGTGCATATCTCCTTCCTTCCAGAAGCTCAGCCCAAAAATATAAGATCACTTTCCAATTTTAAAAGATCTCAGCCAAGAATAAAATATTCTCGCCGCGTCCTAGGTATTCGCCTCGGTCGAGTCGGCGTCTCTGGATCGCCTCGGTCGAGATGAATCTCTGGTCAACCGAGGTGACTTATAACTGAACGTAGAATCTCTCAAAACTGGTCCAAAGTAAATCTTTAATCCATGGCTATGCTTCCTGAATGTAGCTCCAAATGACTCGTGACTCCTTTTGCTCCTTTTTGATGCAAAACGTACCATATTACCTGCAATTACAACGAAACTAGGTGTAGACCTCGATTCTCGCAAAGGTAGATGAAATGGTAGTAAAATCACAAAATGTACATACAAACATGCAGATTATGAAAGATAAAACGTCCAAACAAACCCCAAAATATAGACTATAATTCATGCTATCAAAATACCCCATACTTAGCTCTTGCTTGTCCCTAAGCAAGTTCCTCATATAGAAATCAAGATAGAATGGATTATAAGTCAAGAAAATCAATGAAAAACTCTTTCAAAAACATTTTATTGTGTGCAACTATCATAGATCACTCTAAGGGAATACTTCATGGAATTTAAAAACTCAATATGATCAAAACATTTTATAAATATAGGAAAGTTGTTCATCTTTGCATAAAATCATAGAATGCATAATAAATCATAATTATCAAAATTAATCATGTATAATCCGATTTAAACCGCTAAGTCAATCAACAAGCTCAAGGTCTCAAGGGCTTCCCAAAAGAAAGGTCAAGAAACGTGTAGGGTAGGGATGTATGTAAGGTAATGTGGTGCTAGAATCCGGGAAAAGGATGAACTTCACTTCCACTTTGACTTGCAACATCTTCCACCAATAAGCTTTGCTTATTTCACACTTTTTCTCTTTTACTTTACTTTTTGGGATGCATGGACAGAGGTGCACAATAACCGAAGCCTAGGAAATCCGCAATCATCAATTTCTTGAGATGCATCAAACCCTTGATGCACATACCATGACCCGTTAGGAATATCGCTCAATCCGATTTTGGCAAGACACAAACACCCGGCTATGTGAATGGTGCCGAGTTACTCATCTTCATGATTGACTTCCCCAAACCTATTATTGCTTTCTAATACTTTCACTTTCAGCCACTCCTCAACTTTTGACTTGCTTTCACCACTTCGCTTGCTTCCAAATTCCCGGATAGGTAAAGGGAGGCAAAATGTATATGAGAGGCTAAGCATGATCAAGAAGAAGAAGAAGAAGAAGAATGAATTGCCTTGGTCTTTCCAAGAAGAACGTGAGAGAACTTATGCTGCGGTGTCAACCGGATAAAGAGCCGAACTGCATAAAAATAAATAAATAAAACCCTGCAGCTCCTCAGTAGTCTCGATCCGGTGGAGGTGGTGGTGGTATGTAGGGATGTTGGGTAGGATCATAGGGATAGCCCATGACATGCTGGAACTGTAGATGAGCCATCATGTACTGATGATGCTGCCGCTCCTGCATCTCCCGGATATCCAATGAAAGTGCAGCATAAGAGTCGATAACCTGATCCGTCAGGTCATCGATCCGTCGGTGTGCTGCTCTGTCCCTAACTCTCTGCCTCCTGCGCCTAGCGGGCCTGACTGGAGAAGTCTCAGCTGGCGCCGGCTCAGTGTCCTCCTCGTCCTCATCTAGATCAATAATGGGAGGCGCGCTCGTCCCAGCAGTATTTGTACCTGTGTCCATCGGGACGCCGCCTCCTCTCTCATCAACAGTCTCATCGTCGTCATCCTCGTCCTCAGCCTCCTCAGCAGCCTCAGCAGCAGCAGCTGCTCCCTCTCTATAGTCCTCCATAAGTGGAGCCCATGCTGTCTGCCAGAAGTGCGGATCGAAGACCGAGAACTGTGCAGACCATCTGATGCCCTGAGGCGCTGTCCGCTCCCAAGGCATGGCAACGTACGGAGTGGTCAACCCACGGGGGACAAGAATCCTCCGCGTAATCATCTCCTGCAGACCCAGCGGCTTCGGAGCCGCCGCCAATGTGCAAACGCTGAGGTCCATCCCGTGGTAGGTGGCGATGTGGGTGACTAGACCTCCACAGCAAATATCCCCCTTCGACTTGGCCTTGATCTTGTGCAGATCCTCTGCCAAGAGCAAGCCAAAGTCGGGGAAACCTCCTGTGACCATGCAGTAAAGCGAAAAGAGCTCCCCCTGTCTGATCTTCTGGGGCGTCTCAGTACGCGCCAGAAGCATCTCTCTAAAAATCCTGTGGGCTAGTCTGAAGGCCGGGTGAAAGATGACCTTCTCCCTGGAATCACCAGGGCGCCATCTGCCTGCATGAGTGGTAATGTGGGCTATCTGTCCCCAAAACTCCCTAGCTACGGATCGGGAGGGAAAGTCTACAGCGGTAGGGGCAGGAAAGCTAAAGATCTCTCTCCAAATCTCTAGTGGAACTAAGAAGTTCCGGCCCATCAGCCGGTACTTCACAGATCCCTCTGTGGGAAGGTAGGAGAAGGAACTGACGAACTCGAGGGTAGGCTCGAGGTAGGCTGGGGCTCGGATCTCAAAAAACTGATCTAGCCCAACGGTAGCAATCATCCTCCTAAGGTCAACCTCTAACCCTAGGCAGTCAAAAGCGGATACCTCCAAAAACCGTGGTGCGATAACTGGACGGCCCGCTATCCTCTCATAGTCTACCCGGCATCTCTCGTGGATGGCCGGGCGGTAGGGACGGGAAGAAGAAGGGGAAGGGGAGGGTGAAGATCTATCTCTCAGGGCTAAACGGCGATCGGAACTCATCTTCACAAAACACTGTCAGACCACCTCGGTTGACTGACAAGTCTCAGAAATCACCTCGGTCGAGATGCAGGCCGACTGGACCGAGGCGTAGCAGTTTCGATTTCAATTCTCAGAATTTCAGTTCTTTTCCCCCTAAAATCACTACAATTGCTTCCTAAGGGGTACTTATAGATTTCCTCAACAGAAACAAGGGCAACCAAAGCCCATCAAGCAGTAAACGAGGAGTTAGGGTTTTCGAACGGTGGTTACCTCGTTTCGGTTGAAAACACTCAGATTTCTTGCAGATCTGTAGTTGCAATTGACTCTTCTACCCTTTAATCGCGTTTTGGAAGGAGAAATCGTCGAAAACGAGCGAGAAATGGAGGAGAACGAGGTACGCTGTCGCCGCGGTCGAAATAGGGTAAAAGTGAAAACTGTAAAAATTCTTTTCTTTTTATACTGTCACGAGGCCTGCTGTCACCTCGGTCGAGATGGTCTCGACTGGACCGAGGTGGTACGGCCCAAGGCGGTTCTGCAGAAACCCTAGTCGCCTCGGTTGCTTCAAGAATCAACTCGGTCGAGGTGTTCTGACAGTGACCGAGGTGCTTCTTTCTTCTCAGAATCTCGAACTTCTCCCTTTCATGGAGTGCTCCTTCCTGTTGTCTGTCCAGAAACCCAAAAGCAAAGCAAAGCAAAGCAAAAGCAAAAACTATCTAAACTAGACTAAAAAACGGGAAAAGAAAGCAATACCTTGGGTTGCCTCCCAAGAAGCGCTTGATTTAAGGTCGCTAGCTGGACCATGATGCGTCTCAAACGAGGTAGGAGGTTCCCTCACCCCATACTTCACCTCCATCGTGGGGTGAAGTAAGTAGATCCATCAAACGCTCCAAGACATGCAAGTGCTCATCGGGGAATGAATCGTCTATGGGTGGGCTATCCGTCTCGCGGGAGGATTCCGGTAGAAAATCCCCGGCAACGGCGCCAAAAACTTGTTCGCTCCAAACGGTGTGTGCAAGCTTTAAATTTATAACCCTAGACTTAAGCTTAAAACAAGGATGCGAACCCGCAGTGTACGGGTCAATCGTAGTAAAAGCAAGAAAATTCCAGGGGTCGATCACAGGGACTCGGTGAAACAAAGTCAACACGGTATGCTATGTCAATTCTAACCACAAGAGCGATTAACACAATCAAAGATGAATAAGATGTCAAATAAAGCAAACATGCAATTCTAGGGATTAAGGCATCTAGTTGTGGTTCCAACTCAAGATCTATGGATAAGCGGACAAAGTTGAGATTTTTGCATGGGGAAGGTGTTTCTAAAGTGGAGTAGATCACCGGGTAAGTCTCACTACGCACTAATCCTAAACCGTAACTCCTATTACCGGGTAAGTCTCAAGGATTTAAGATAAAGAACTATTACCTCAAACTAACATACCATCTAAGGGAATAGAATCAACCTTTACCGGGTAAGTCTCAGGCTAACTCACAAAGATGGGATGGAAGCACACTCAAACCCCAATAAAGGATAAACCTTTATTACCTACACTTATGATCGTTGGTACACAAACTAAGGAATTACCGGGTAAGTCTCATCCTAAGCTTGCTTTGAACCAGGAAAGGTATAATAAGAATAGGATTTGGCAAACTCTAACACTTAACTCTCAGTTTAGGATCGGATAAGTCACCTCGGTCAGCCAGTTTCCACCCCGGCTGAGATGTTCATCGACTGAACGAGATGCTTAGGGTTAAGGTAAAGACTCGAACTTTCAGGGTCCTACTGTAATTAAGATCATTCTATCATTGTTTTTCCCACAACCTTCAGCCAATCACCCTAGAATCGCACAAGGAAATTAGCCACTCATCATCATTATGAAAGTATTAAATGTAAGGGAAGAAGGTGAATATTTGAACAAAGAAGAATTTAATGAAAACACTTCAATAACTGAATCAAATATCACACAAAATCGTTCCTTGGATAATAATCCAACAAGACAAGACAACAAGGAAAGGAATTGAAGACAATCTTACAAAACCCTCCAAAAAGCTATAAAGCTATAGTCTTCAATCTTCCTTCAACCTTCAAAAAGGTTCTTCAACTCTCTCCCAAATTGGGGTGGAATGTGGCTGCTGCGTCTTATGCGAGGTTTTCAGCCGTAAGCGGGATTTAATCGATGTATGCAGCCTCTTTAAATTGTAGAAAATCAACCCTTTTTATAGGAAAAATAAACCTCCAAAGATAATAAATCTTAAGAAGATATTATCCCATAAATATAGGTAAAATATATGATTGTGCATATCTCCTTCCTTCCAGAAGCTCAGCCCAAAAATATAAGATCACTTTCCAATTTTAAAAGATCTCAGCCAAGAATAAAATATTCTCGCCGCGTCCTAGGTATTCGCCTCGGTCGAGTCGGCGTCTCTGGATCGCCTCGGTCGAAATGAATCTCTGGTCAACCGAGGTGACTTATAACTGAACGTAGAATCTCTCAAAACTGGTCCAAAGTAAATCTTTAATCCATGGCTATGCTTCCTGAAGGATTCCTTTTTGCTCCTCAATGTAGCTCCAAATGACTCGTGACTCCTTTTGCTCCTTTTTGATGCAAAACGTACCATATTACCTGCAATTACAACGAAACTAGGTATAGACCTCGATTCTCGCAAAGGTAGATGAAATGGTAGTAAAATCACATAATGTACATACAAACATGCAGATTATGAAAGATAAAACGTCCAAACAAACCCCAAAATATAGACTATAATTCATGCTATCAGTTCACTTATTCACTTGGTTACAATAAACCCACAAAACTTTAACATGATTCACTTATTCATGTGGGTATATGACTCCGAGTAGCATCAATATGGTCCGCTTGTTCACAGCGCTACAACGAAGTCATGTAACATCAATATGATTCACTTATTCATGTTGGTACTATGATTCCGAGTAACATCAATATGGTTCACTTGTTCATGTGACTACAAGCCTACAATGGACCAATGTTTTTTTTTTTTGGTAATTTACAATACCAATGTAGAATCAATATGGGTTACAATAAAGTCTTGTATAATGAATGCGATCCATTCAATTATGTGGCTATAATAAAGGTGTGTAACATTAATGTCACCCACTCATTCATGTGAATACGATAAAGTTGTGTATCATTAATATGGCTCACCTACTTCATTTGACTGAAAACGAGTAAAGACAAAGATAAATAACATTAAAGGAGAAATGAAGCCGAACGACATCCATCCAAAACCAATTTGGTCTCGAACCAACGAGTCGTTGCTATGAATATCAATTAGTTAAAATAACATCCAAATACTAAGGAGTACAAGGAGTAAACCTTTGATGATCGTTTCTGAATATCATATCTAAATTATAAGGTAATGATATTCATTTCATTCTGTATGATTTACTTTGCAAGTTTTATATTAGGTAGGTTCTTTAGATTATGCTTTATTTTGGAAGCAATTTAGTTCCTTGTAATTATTCTAGATTCATTTCCAATTATGTTGATCTTAATATGCCAATTTGGTAAATTGAGAATGAAGTTTATATGAGATGATAGATGAAATTGTAGTTCACCTTTGTTGACTGATTGGTTAATATTGATGATGGTGATGTCATATGTGATTTTGTTTTGGGTATGGTGGTAGTGTGTGGGGGGATTCATAAAATAACTCGAGGGAGTTTTTTTATCTTCCATATATAACGGTGTTAACTAATAGTCAATGTGAAGATAAAAGGCTTCATACACTATTTTGAGCGGAAGGAAAACCTTCTCCACCCCCCTCCTCGCATCCGCCGCCTCTACCAACCTCCACAATACGATGTCCAATACCCAATACCACTATCACTATCAGCTATTTTCCATCTCCAAATTCCATATCTCATTTGTATTCTTTCCCAATCGAACTTTCTTTCATGGCTTTGCAAAATCACTTTCACTCCACCACCTTTCACAACATTCACCTCGGATCTGGACACTTTTCTAGGACTCGTGATTCATGTTTAGTCTTATCACTATGTGATTGTAATAAGGTAGGGTTTATACCACTAACCCCCTCCTTTATCTAGGAAGATCTCTCAAAACTAAATGCGAGAAAATCTCGCCTCTAAACTCACCGCAAGAGACCTTGCCTCTAAGTTTACTACAAGAAACCCTCGTCATTGTACATGGCTCGTGAAAACCTCTTGCAAACATCGATATGACATAATCCACTCAGAATAAATGGATTTGATGTTATTTGTCTCAATTGTAAACTCAATTGGTTTTACATTAACAAGTTCTCATCCTCTTACGCTCCTTTCTTGATGAAAAAAGAGAGAAGTAATAGTAGAGCTTGGATTAACAAATGTTAAAAGGGATAGGAAAAATTGCAAAACAAATACGTAACCGCTACCTCCATCACCACCACGTTTCCTCATTAGCACAATCACAAGAATAACCCTTGCTTACTAGTGTATTTGGGCTATACGTTTTCTAATCTCGATCATTACCTACCCCAATCTAGATATAGTTCACCGTGATCGGTTTGGTGTACCATCACTACTCCTATGCTTTGTCAATATCATTATAATTAACTCCATCATCATCGGTTCAGGTTTTTATACAACTAGCCTTGAGCCGCAATCTAGGTTTTCAAAAAAATGCCAAGAAGAGTGGAGCTTGCTTCGTTTGGAGGGGTCGTGGACATGTGATCAAAAAAATCTAAAAGTTCAAGAGAGAGAGTCCAATCTTAGTTTCCATTGGTGGTCCCGTAAAACTTTCCTGTGCACTTCTTCGACTTACATGATCTATCTGTTTTCCTTTGTTTTTAGTGTCTAGCGTTTCGCCCTAGCGTTTTTTCCGTGCTTCGATTTCTTTCTTTTTCCTTCCAGACTTCTCTTTGTTCCGTCTATCACTTTATGACCCCTCAATTTCTTAAATTTCTCTAATAAACCGAATCCATCTCTTTTAAAAAAAAAGAAAGTAAAGCTTATTTGTTCCATAATTACCCCTCAATTTCTTTATATATTACTCTCCTATTGTCATATATTTGTATTATTTTATTTCACATTTGCAGTCAGGGATGTTAAACTTAATGACCCTATAAATTATTAGTTTTTATTTACTATTATGCCATCAAATTTGAACTTTGATAAACATTTTACAATGATTGGTTTTGACAAGTAGGAATGGGTCGTCTTTGTTAGTCAACATACATGCTATTTTGCCTATATTCATTTATGTACAATTATTTTTGTTTGTATGGTCTAATTTAGAAAGCATTTATTGCACATCTAATATGCTATTTGCCAAGGAATTGTTGCTTGTGTGTAACCATCTTGGTGTATAATAAATAGATTCTCTATAATTAAGCTTATAACATATTTTATTTATTTATTAAGTTATTGCACACAAAAATAAAATTAATTAGTCATAAGAGAATATCGTTAATTATCGAATAAACACCTCACATCCACCTTTTACCAAGTTTAATAATGTATTTTATTTTATTTATAGTTTTTTTTTCATCCGAAATTGGATATTTGTTTAGATATTGTTAATTATAAGAGACTTTTTTTTTTATTATTGTTTTGATTTCGTTTAGTAAATTTTTTTAAAAATAAGTAATTAGATATTTGCTTTGATTTTGTTTCGATTCCATTTGAAACCGAGTGCAACAAACTTGTGATTTACGATTGATTATCAGAAAGTAATTTGAGATTTTTTAAAAGTAAGTAATAAAATATGTTTTATTACATTTAGTTAAAACTTTTTTTTTAGATTTTATTTTAATAAAAAAAGATTTGTTGGCTTAATTCGTAATTTAATAAAAAAATTTAATTCTGAAAAAAGATGCAGGGCACCGTATCAACTAAAGTGTAGTGTATTTTAGTAAAGTATATAGATTAATTGAATTTGCGTATTTCAGATTTATTTGTTCTTTTTATTTGAAGTATATATAATTAAGCGAAATTTATTAGTCTGTGTACTTTTTACAACGCATGTCGATTCATTAATTTTAGTGTATATCATTAGAATATTTTTATATTATCGCTACTTGCATTTAATTTGGGGCTAACATGTGAGTATTGTAAAAATATTTTATCCATTTATTATTAAGTTTTGTAAATAATGTAATTTAATATATATAATTCGTGTTTAGTGTATTTGTGTATTTTTACTTTGTCTAGAATATTTAACATTTACATGAACATAACTTGCACATATTTACTTACACAAATATAACATGACAAAATGAACGTGAATAAATTATTGAGTTTTTTTCATTAAAAATTAATTAGGCAAAAAGTTACTCAAATTAATCCAACTGAAAATTTACACAGAAACACGTACGTATGCAGCACAATGAATCTAGACAAAGTTATCGATTTATTTAAAAAGTTAGTTACAGAATATCTTTATAAGTTAGCACAAAAAACCCACAAACTTTATAAGATGATCGAATATAACCGTATTTTCAATATTCTGTTGGTCTAAATGGGATGTGGTGCTAGACTCTTTGAGGGTTAACATCTCTACGTTAGGGCTGTAATATGAGACAAGCTACTCGGGCTCGGCTCGTCAAAAGCTCGGTTCGAGCTCGTTCATTTTCTAAACGAGTCAAGCTTGAGCACATTTTAAAGCTCGTATAATTTTTAGGCTCGGCTCGTTTATAAACAAGCCGAGCTTGAGCATGTCAAAGCTCGGCTCGTTAGGCTAAAATAACACTATAGGAGCATTATTTTATCCGAGCTACTCGGGCTCGGCTCGTCAAAAGCTCGGCTCGAGCTCGATCACTTTCTAAACGAGCCAAGCTCGAGCACGTTTTAAAGCTCGTATAAATTTTAGGCTCGGCTCGTTTATAAACGAGCCGAGCTTGAGCATGCCGATGCTCGGCTCGTATTACACCCCCCGCTCTACGTACCTCCTTTAAAAAAAAATAACCGTATTTTTGTAAGTCAGTTATTGTTTTTTATAGTCAAAATATGTTTGCATAAAATAGTCAAAAAACGATGATTTTCGGTGGCGTTACACGCTAATTGTCATTAATTGAACTAATTGATGGTAGCTCAACGAAATTAGAGAGCCAATTAGTTGCAACGAGTTTTGCATGACAACGTTACGTCTCCTAGGTCTTCTGATGTTGTTTTTAGGAGGATCAGATTCGCTATCTAGAAAGGATTGGCGGCACAACTTGTTGCCCGTCTTCCATCTACCTCTATTTAAATTTTGAATTAATCACTCAATTATAAACATTTTATTAGTTGCAATTCAAAAAAAGAAATGAAAAGGTTCGGTTGAGGATAGACTTCATTAACTGTAATCGTGATTACAAAAAACATGAATGCCATATTAATAGCATCTGAATTCTGAAAGCCCTGCGATTTTCTTAAAAACGGTAAATCATAATTTAACCGCCTTCGAGGCTTTGATCTAGTGCGTGGCCAACTCATGCTCTTACCATGCTCCAAAAATCCGCAGCGTTGATTTAACAAATCTATCATAGAGTATGAGATCACGGGCCGTAGAAATTCTTGATTTGACGATTTATTTTCGATCCGACCGGTCAAATATCTTTTTCTTCAACCCTTTTTCTTTTCTTCTCTGTTCGTTCGACTTCCCTTTTTTTGCCGTGCAATTTGTCTCATGCATAAGAGGATCTTGATTTTGTAGGCGTTTTGATGCGTTCTTCAGTCATGGATGTTCAAGTGAAGACAGAAATCTTTGAGCCAAACCTTGTGAGCGTGCCGGCGAGACCGGTATCGTCGCGGCCGCCTGGGTTTGGGACCGTGATTGAACTCAGTAGCAGCAGCGATGAAGACGAAGGATGCTGTAATGATGATGCTAATTCGGCGAAGCGACTTAGGGTTTCGGCTGAATCGTTCAGTGAAGGTGGACGTGAGGTTATTTTGCCGCTTGAAATTCTTGATTCCGATGCCCAGCCGCTGCTTACGTTGCCGGCACCTCCCTCGGCGAATCCGAGAAAGGAGGTTGTTATGTCCAATTATAAGCAGTTTTGGAAGGCTGGAGACTACGAAGGCCCTCCGGCTGAGGGTGGAGGGGACACCCGTATTGGTAAGTTTTGGTGGTTAAATTGAATGGTTTATGGATACAGATACATTGGAACTATGCACTTTCCTTTTTAGGTGATTGTGGTTGGCGATCAAGTTGGTGTTTTAATCTTGTAACTCAGCTGTTGTACCTGATCAAGTATTATGCTTAGGAAAATACTTTCTATTCATGGTGGGGTGATTTTAGATGTTGAATTCGAGTCTAATGTAATCATGCATTAATAACTGAAATCTTAGGGATCAATGCATAGTGCTATAGATTGGGGGCCTTTGGAATAAGTACAATAAGATGTGAGGGAAAATTCCCAACCCACAGGTGTAAAAGTGAATCTATGTGAACTTAAGGTAACTGACCTATCTTTCTCAGTTTATGATTAAGCTAAATCAAAAATATTTTACATCTAAATAGTTGGTGACAACGATGAGATTGGCCGGCTCAAATTCGTTGTCATTGTATGATGTTCCTAAATAGTTCATTCTAGTCCACCCTTGTTAAATTTTCCCTCATCCACGTTATATTGGTTTTATGAAAGGTCGTGAGTTTCTACTAGTGATTTCTTAATTTATTCTGTGCAGGTGGTATGGATCATGTGAGAGTTCATCCTAAGTTTCTGCATTCTAACGCCACCAGCCACAAATGGGCTCTTGGAGGTACGTTTATGTTTTATATATGCACAAACGTAATCAAATGCCAAGACCGGCTTCCCTTTTATTAAGTAAACAAACACAGTAGTGTAGTAGTGTTTTGTGTGAAGTCTGATTACTAATATGAGTATAAACATACAGCTTTTGCGGAGTTGTTGGACAATGCACTGGATGAGGTGCCTTTCTCTTGCAAATGTCTTTTTGAAGTTATGCATCTCTAGTGGGCATTCTCACTTAATATCCAATTTTATGCAGGTTTGTAGTGGAGCTACATATGCAAACATAGATATGCTGCTAAACAAGAAGGATAAAACTCCAATGCTAATAATTGAAGGTATTACATATGTAAATATAATTATAGTAAAATAATTGTTTAAAATTAGTCCACGGCTGCATGCCTTTTGAGCTCAATCAATGTTGACGAATCTCACATGTATTGAGTTTCCCTTTTCTTTATTCTCTTTCACATAGTAATCCTAGGACCAGGTGATTTATCTGCTGGCTTGATATCTGTCCTTACCATCCACACCGGTGATATATAGTCACAACTACTCTCATATCCATTTGTCTTGTTGGACTTTTGGGTTTTCGTTTCCAGTGTTGGTGTGACAAAAAAATTTCTGTTCTCAAAATGTTCTCCTATTGGCAGCCTTGGTATTCAAGACAATCACTGAGGCTCAGTACTTAATTGATTGTCGGAATTTTGAGTCTAGTGATGCATAGGTGGGCCATCTTTTAGTTGCAGACGTGGTTACAAATTTTGAGTCCTTAATTGATTGTCGGAATTTGAGACTGAGGGTTTGTTGAGTTGCTTGAGCAAATTAGCCAATACAACTGATGCTACTACCTTTTAGATAATGGAGGTGGAATGGATCCTGATAAGATGCGGCAATGCATGTCCCTTGGTTATTCTGCAAAGAGCAAATTAGCCAATACAATTGGACAGTGTAAGTATTGGTTATTGTTAGAGTTTCTTCATTTCAATTTTTTCTTAACTATGGTCTTATACCTTTTCGCTTTTGTTTTCTCAGACGGGAATGGATTTAAGACGAGTACTATGAGGCTTGGAGCAGATGTTATTGTCTTTTCGCGTTGTCCTGGAAAGGATGGGAGAAGGTATTTTTCGTCTCTTTCTTTCAGTTTCTTGTGAAGCTGCTTCTCAAACTAAGCTATACATCTCTT
Source organism: Fagopyrum esculentum (assembly GCA_033239045.1). Classification (NCBI taxonomy): domain Eukaryota; kingdom Viridiplantae; phylum Streptophyta; class Magnoliopsida; order Caryophyllales; family Polygonaceae; genus Fagopyrum; species Fagopyrum esculentum. The sequence continues at coordinate 2,133,732 of BSUD01000006.1, forward strand.
CTAGATTGTATTCATGAAGTTTATAGTGGTAATTATACTCAGTATGGTAGCTATAATAGTAAATTGCAATGAAATATGACGTGCTCTGTGTGGAAATATGCTTATCAGCGAAGCATCCAAAGACTTTTGGTTCATCACGCCAAAGGCATAAGACAGTGGCTAGTAGGGGTGGAAATTTCAACCTCACCCAACGGGTAATCACCTGATCTGTAAAAGCGTGTGAAAACCCGATCAATGCACCCGAAATATCTTAGATTTTGTATATTTAGTCTTAAAACTATAGAAGTATGGCAATTTTATTGTTCTGTACGTAATAATAACACATTTAAAGTAGTTTATTTATTTATATCAGTTATAGATATTATTGCTTTTGAACATTTTAATTTCGTACATGTGAAAAAACACTTTGAAAGTGCATTATAGGTTGACAATGTACATGACTATTAATCACCCGTGGAAAAACCTTGTCGGGGGTGATGGGTGGAAGTATCCGATGAGGTTGATGGGCGGGTGATGAAAGTGCTTCACCCACCCATTACCCGACTCATTGCCATCCCTAGTCAAGTTGCTAGTCGAGCGGCAGGAGCATAGATTGTCGGGTGATTTGTGGATGCGTTTGATAAAGTTAATGAGTGGGTGATGGAAGTCCTTTACTCACCCATCACCCGACTCATTGCTATCCCCAGTGGAACTGCTGGAGCATAGATGTTCGGGTGATGGGTGGATGCGTCCGTTAAGGTTAATGTGTGGGTGATGGAAGTGCTTCACCCACCCATCACCCAACCCGTTGCTATTTCTAGTTGCTAGTGGAGTTGCTGGAGTATAGATGTTGGAAGTCTTCGTCAGTGTGTGAATAGACGACACAAAGGCGTTATTAGGTGGTCGTATGTGCACCTTCATCGCTTGAGTTGTGAATACCCTTAGGTGAAGCAGGTGTGGAATGGTGAAGCCTGGGCGTGTCTTTTGCTCCTCTGCAGCCAGGCAACAAAAGCATCCAGCCATCGACCTTCCAAAACTTTAGTAAATTTTGTCAAGTTCTGTATATAAATCATCTAATTTTCCAAATTATATTTCATTAGTAATCTTCTTCGGTAGATAGAATATTATAATTGCAGAAAATCTTTTTCTTTTCTTTTCGTTTTGTATTCCCTTCTCTTCTTGTACATAAAACACAAAACCCTTCTACTTCTTCCTTCTCCACAGCCAGATTTTCTTCCTCTCCTTTCTCTTTCCAATTTTCTGTCCTTCCAAGTTCAAGGATAAGGTTACATGTCTAGCCATCAAGATGGGAGTATGTTGATGTGTGTTTCAACGTTGATGAAGAGCATGATGAGTTTAAGTGAAAAAGATATTGAAAGTGATTTTCCATTACTATTTGTACTTCAAACCATTTTTTTCATGTCTTTTAATGTTGTAGACTTGAATTTACAGCTTTATGATGTTTGAAAATATGGTTTTTTCATGTTTACTATATATATATTTTTTTAATTACTGTGAGAGTTTACAAACATGTGTTTGTTGTTATTTTATGTCTTTAACCTACTTTTTGAAATGGTGGTTGCTTTTTGCCTCTCATGAGGGCCTAGGCAGGCAGGATCCCTTTGCATTGTATGCTTTTTTCCCCTATCACACAGCTGTCTTGGCGAGGCTGATATCCTAATATTATAATAACCATCTACTAAATGAAATATTGCCTAATTCCATATCCTTTACGAGTCTGTTGTTTGCTTTATCCTTCATGACAATTGTGAATATCTCATGTCATTTATCTAGAAACTAAATTTTATTTCTTTTCAGCCGTACTCAAAGCATCGGGTTACTGTCTTACACATTTTTGAGGGGCACTGGAAAAGAAGATATTGTCGTTCCCATTGTAATGTCACTCTTCCTTTAAAGTTCTTTTTTGTTCTGTTTAATGTTGTTGCATCTTGCAATTTATTATTTGTTTTTTGCTGATTTACATCTGATGATGCACTGCTTTGGGTGTATTCACCAGCCAGCTTAAACTATGGCCTTTTTTTTTTTTTGCCAACATCCAAACGTATCCTCCCAATTTCCATTAACCATACATGGATTGTCTTCCATGAACATGAGCACAGCGGATTTTGTTGTTCTTTTAATAAGTGAAAGGTAGTAGAAACAGAAAACTTATCAATACGTCATTACAATTGTGGCCTTAGTATTTCAAAAACAAGTCCAATATACGGTGCATCCTATGCAAAATTTTCCGATGACTATACTCTAAATATTTTTCCGTCCACAGATTTTATCACATTTCACGACTTTGTATTGTTATGTATCTAAAAGTTAATATTTTTTGTCTCAAGCTTGATTATGAATGGAAAGATGATCAATGGAAAAAGATCATCCGATCTTCTGCAGATGATTGGAATAGAAATCTTGAAACGATTGTACAATGGTCTCCTTTTGCAAATGAAGCACAACTCCTACAACAGGTATGATGTTTTAGTCATTCATTCTCAAAGTATTTAACAACGCATGATGTTTCATCTCGTTCTGTTGGAAATTAGGGTGTAGAAATTGCTTTGAGGTGTGAAAAGATCACTATCTTTAAAGTGATATTTGTCCCCTTTAATTGTTGTAGGGTTTCAGACAAAATCACCTCCTAGGATATAACAAAGCCCTTGAACAAACAAACAACAAATCTGATTTCTTTCTTGTATTTTCTGTGAAGAAACAATTGTCTATTTATAGAGAGTTTTCCTGAAATTGTCTGCGACAGTTTAATTTCAGAGTTATTATTTCTAAAATATAAAATCAATAACTCTTATTAATAGACTTTTACCATCACAAGTTGCTATTTTTTTTAGCTTCCTTTGTGAGTAAAATTGTTCGATTTTATGATAGGTTTGATTGTTTCTTCAGCAAACGTTTATACAGCCGGCTTTTGTAAATCTTGGAGATGTTTAATAACTTCTGTCACTGGTTTCTTTTGGTTTTCAAAGTGAAATGTTTCCCATTCTTGATCATTGTTTAGTATCATATATTATATGACTGGTTCTGGATATTGTAACTAAAGTGCATTCTTTTTGTAGTTTTATATGCTGAAGAAGAGTGGTACACGCATATTTATTTATAATCTATGGGAGGATGATCAAGGGCAGCTTGAACTGGACTTTGACTCTGACCCTCATGTATGTGTTTACTACCATCTCAATTCCTAGTCATTTTTCCCTAGAAACTTTTTCTCCTTCGAAATGATTTAATTATCATCATGACATGGGTGTGGCAGGATATTCAAATCAGGGGTGTCAATAGGGATGAAAAGAATATCAGAATGGCAGCAGAGTTCCCAAATTCTAAGCACTTCTTAACGTACAAACATTCTTTGAGGGTAAGCTGAAATCTTTTTATGGTTGGTTTGTTATGAAAGAATGCTTCGATGACTATACAATCCCCATTATCATGAGTTGGTGTATTATCGTAAGAGATAATTGCATTGTCTATATTAATTTAGTATCTCAGATGTTATTAGTTGGAGGATAGAGTAGTGTGCTATACCTGTCACTTTGATGATCTAATGCTTGCTATACATGCAAGTGGAGAATTTCAGATTTTGGTATTGCCATATCTATCTGCATACTACTCGTGAGACACCTTGATTCAAGAGTAACATTGTTATTCTGTTTGGTCTTCTGTTTTCACAGCACTGATGTGTTTCTCTATTTTGAAATCTTCAGAGTTATGTGTCTATTCTTTATCTGAGACTTCCCTCAAATTTCCGAATTATACTTCGTGGAAAGGATGTTGAGCATCACAACATAGTGAATGACATGATGATGACACAGGAGGTTACTTACCGTCCGCAGGCTAGCGCAGATGGAGTGCCAAGGGATTCAAATGTAGGGGTTTTCTCGACTGTTGTCTGAGTGATGCATGCTATTCTTGTTCTGGCGTTGTTAGTGCTGACATTGCTGATTTTATGTGATTGTTAGTTGGTCGCTGTTGTGACTATCGGGTTTGTGAAAGATGCAAGATCTCATGTTGATGTACAAGGATTCAATGTTTATCACAAAAATCGCTTGATCAAGGTCAGCTGCATGTTTTAGTTGATGTGTTTTGTTTTTTCTTTCCTGCAAATGGTATCTAAATGATAGATGATTAGCATGTGCCCTAAAGTTTCAATGCGATTCCATTTATAGTTCTTGCTTTGAATCTGTGGAACTGTATTTATCTTTCATATCAATGTGAACTTTGCTTGGCTCTCAGTCCTTATTTTCTTCTGTTCCTTTTTGTCAGCCATTCTGGAGGGTCTGGAATGCTGCTGGAAGTGATGGACGAGGAGTTATAGGTTACACATCGTTTTCTGATATTAACTCTATATAGTATTTGTTTCTCAAGGAGTCAAGGTATGTATCGAAAGTGATGCTTCTCCCTGCAGGCCTTTTGGAAGCAAATTTTGTTGAGCCAGCTCATGATAAACAGGGTTTTGAACGCACTACAGTTCTTGCGAGACTGGAGACCAAATTGGTGAATATGCAGAAAAATTATTGGTTCGTGCTTTTTATTTTTCACGTTTGTTCCTTATCAAATATTTGTTTTTATATTCCACTGGTAGTTTCAGTGAATAATTTTCCATTTCTTTGCTCTATGTAGGAGTTCCAACTGTCATCACATTGGCTATGCACCGAGGCGTAACAAGTCTACTGCTGTTACAGGTGCCACACTACAACCTCCCTGTTATCTTCCGAAAACAGTGCTTTTTTGTGGGGGCATACATATTAATCGGCATACATATTAATCACTGTGTAATTGCTCTAATTATCCACTGACCAGACGATATATACTGACTTGTTGGGCTGCAGAATCTTCTCCTGAACGCCTTCCAGAAGTGCCTTCTCGGCCAAAACGGAAAGTTCCAGAATCTGATAAATCTTACACCCGTTCACATCATACACAAGTAGAGACGGCTTCAAAGAGTGAAAGATATGTTAATGGGAATGCAAATGGGATGTCTGGATCAAAGACCAGAACCAACGGCTATGCAAATGGGAAGTCCGGATCCAAAACCACTACCCCTCTTGAAGAATCTTCATCTCCTTCTCAAGATACTTCCAGTGGCGATGATATACAAGCTGATGCATCACAGGTTGGAGTTAATACAAGTGCTAATCAGTCACTTCAGCTTTGCAAGGCAGAAGGCTCTCATATGATATATTCGCCTGTGCCGGTGGGCTACCGATCAGAGGTAATTTGTTGACATTTGTCTTTGCATTCCTGTTATGCAGCCTCTACCTGACTATCTGGTTAAGCCATTCTGAATTTGTGTATAAAATATTATGGTTCAATGCTTAATACATAAACGACTTGTCATAGAATCAACATAATAAGTTCCAAACCTAGGAAACTATTATCATTCATATTGTTTATGGTGATGTTTCACAATCCATGATGTAATGGGGATTTTGTGTGGTTATGTTAATGCTCACTTACATTTTCGCTTTGCAGGGAGTCATTGAAGTAGGTGATTGTCCTTCCGATTTGCAAGTATTAGAACAACTGAAAAAAGAGAATCGCCATTTGAAGGAAAGGTAATGCTGTAAATTACCATTGTTCACTTGTAGAATGTTATGTTTCTCATCCAGTTCCTTGAAAATATGACATTGTCCATTATTCAGGCTGAGAAAGAAGGAAGATGAGATTCTGGGTGATCTCATCCGTGACTTGCAAAATGAAAAAGACAAGCGGGCTTTGCTTGAAGAACAGGTTATATATATATCGACTTTCTTTTACTCTGCTATATAGTTCTATCCTTTCATATTGTTTGATTTTTATTTTAATATGTAAGTTAAACATATAAAGCATTGTTGCAACATAAATCTCCAAAGGGAACAGAACAGGACTCCATAAATTTAGTAGGTTTTTGCACTCAGAATATGAGTTTATGTATAACATTTCGGGTGGCGGGTTATTCTTGCTATTTTGTTTCAGTTACTGGAAGCATTACAGAAGGCTGAAGAGCTTAACAAGGAGCAAGAGAGCCTCATTGACATATTCTCTGAGGAACGAGATAGACGTGATGTAGAAGAAGAGAAACTCCGAAAGGAATTAAAGGTTCATGATTCTCAGCATGTTTCTTTGTGTCTTGTTTATAATAATCGTGCGCTCAGCCAATCTATGTCCGGTGACTCTGCAGGAGAAGTCTACAACCATTAGTGAGTTGCTAGAGAAGCTGAAGGTGCTTGAAAGATCAAAATGTTGACCGCAAGGAACATCGTAAAGTAGCTAACTTGGGCATTTGTGAAGTCTGGAGGTGTAAATCTTGGATAGTTGTGTCTTGGGTGGTAGTACTTCTGATTAGCCTAATTTGATTTTGCTGGCTTAAATCTTGTCATTTTGAAGCCATTGCTAGGCGATTCTGATGTTAATACTGCTAGAAATTGGATGTAGGAAGGCTAGGCTAGGACGGACGAGCTCCACCCTTAAAATCAAAGCTATGTTTCTGTATTGCCATAGTTTTACAAAGTTTGATGCGAAACGGTGAAATTGTTCATTTACTGTGTCCGGTTTTGTTCATGCTCATTTTATTTATGGCTCCCAGCTATCTGTAAATATCAAAATGCGATCCCCTGCATTTGGACAGTTATGCATTCTCATCTTCATCTCTTTTGCAATCATTAACCCTGGCACTCTAGCATTTCAGCTGAACACCTGAAAGATCCATCTACATTCAGCTTTATCCATGCTTCTGCAGGTCTCTTCCAGTTCAGGGTAACATGAACATGGGAGTAGCCTCTTGGGATTATTCCTCCTCTCAGAATAGCATTGTTATACTTATATACTACATTCCCTGCCTTAACTCTCTTAGGTCCCGTTTGGTTTGAACTCCGAAATCGGAAACGGAATGGAAACGAATCTAGTCCATATGTATACCCTTGTTCATGAAAGTTTTTGGAATCATTCCTTGTGATTTGCAATTGAAGTTGAATTTGATTACTTTTGATACCTAAAGGGTAACAAAAAAAATGGGGAGTCAAGAGCATTTTGCATGTAAATACAAGCAATGATTTCATAAAATTTTATGAATAAGGATATACATATGGACTAAGTTTGTTTCCATTCCGTTTCCGGAGTTGGAACCAAACGGACCCTTAGTGTAGTTTCTCCACAAGAGCTGCAATTTGCATACGAGGCTAGGTTTCCCTGATGCCGGTTAGCATTTGCCAAGATACAATCATGTAGGGCCTTGGGCCAGAGTAATTCAGGTTTGTTCAATACTCTTTACCCTATCTTAGCCATAAATGCATCATGTACTTGGCTCATTTTCTGCATTCCTAGCCGTCTTGCTTCTTCCGGCCTCCTTACCTCATCCCACTTAAGCAGGTGGACTTTCCCGTGCTCCTCGGTTGAACCCCTCAAAACTTTGAGTTATTTTCTCGGTAATCATAACACCACTTGAGAGGGAGGGTGGGTTGTCTTCATTGCACAATCGGTATGTACTCCCTCATGCCATTTGCGAGTGCTACTCGGCCAAACATGGTGTAAAAAAACGATTTTTGAATCCTAATTATTGATGATTAAGTTGGATTAGGCTTAATCATTGACAATAATTAAGCTATAATTTGCTAGCAAAGTGGAATTGACGAATATGGATTCAATTGTTGTTACTTGGCTTAGGAACAGTGATTTCATTATTGTAAAAAAGCTTGTTTTTTCAACATAATTATTGATGATTAAGTTGGATTAGCCTTAATCATTGGCTTTTTGGTTTTTTTAATTAGGTAAATATACCCCTTTATTTTATTTTTACTGTCAACTCTAATTTGAAAAGAGCCGTTTCCTCTCTTCTCTCAGATCTCGATCTTCAAACCTTCTACGCACAAACAGGTTTCCTCTATGCTCTCAGATCTAGATCTCGTGCTAGACAAGTCCTCATCAGGTCTTTACTCTCCCTCTTCCTCAGAAACTTTAATCTCCAACAATGGAGCCTTCAAGCTCAAAGGCCCATCATCTTTAACCTCCAACAATGGAGTCTTCACGCTCGGATTCATTACCCTACCTGGCTCAGCCAACCGATACGTCGGAATCTGTTATGATGAGGTATCACAAGATATCATCTGCGTAGCTAATACAAACTCGCCCTTAATCGACTCTTATGGTACACTTCAAATTTCACAAGACGGAAACAAAGTCTTCTCAACGGTGAAAACCACACAATTTTGGTTTATGCTTTTCTGCCACGCATGAATTAGATACTATTTTGCTTGGTTGGAGAAAATGACCACGTTCAAGCAGTATTTGAACTCAAAGCTCTTGTTCTTATGATATGTTAATTCCGGTATGTAAATTATAAAAAATAAAAAAGGACAAAAAGAAAAAAAAATCTGGTATGAGTTACTTTCTGATATGAATTTCGTACTAGAAACTCATACCAAAAAATTATAAAAAATAAAGAAGGAGAAAAAAAAATTCTGGTATGGAAAAAATTATGGTATGAAAAAAATTTCAGTATGAATTTCTGGTATGAGAAATTATGTTTGAAAATTTATGATATGAGAAATTATGGTATGAAAAAATTCTGGCATGTTCATTAGAAAAAATAAATAAATAAAAAAAGCAAAAATATAACAAAATTAAAAAAAAAAATTCAGTGATTAAGAATTAAAACTTACACTTACATAATACAAATAAACATTTGTTATTCTTTTTTATTAAAATAGAGGGGTTAATTATTTTTATCTACCATTAAATGAAAATGGTAAAAAATTATGGGGTACACTTACTACATACAAAACTAAAAAAGGCCTAGTAGGCCAAAATCTTTTGATAATATCACACTTAATATGTCTTGGACAAACGCACATGCAGAAGCAACAAGGCGCAAGGGCGGTGACGCCGCAGGGGCGGTGACTCTCAGCCGCAGGGGTAGTGAACTCCTACCGCGTTGGTGCGCTGTCAAGGCGCGGGGGCGGTCAAACATCAGAGAGACGATTCTCTTCGTCTCTTCGATCTCTTCCTCTTCATAGGTGCCAAAGGCAACCTAACAGATATACACATACATATACTCGTCAACAATTGTCCACGAAAGCCAACACACTTGTGGGAATCCCTAAGCTAAAGAAGAAGGGAGGGAAGAAAGACGAATGAAGAAGGAAAAATAGCTTACAACAACAGCAAAAGGAAAACCTCACAACTGCTCATCCACAACGACAACACACATAAACCACAACACAACAACATCCTCATCAACACTCAGCCAACACAAACACACACAAAGCTTCTCTCGAAGATCTTCAAAGAAGAATCAAGGATAGAAACCAAGGAGAAGAGAAGAAGAATTTGAAGGAGATGAAGCTGGAAGAAGAGGATGGGAAACCCTCGTCTGAAGGTGAGATGGGAAGCTTATAAAAGAAGCAAAGTAAAAAGCAAACGGTTAAAGAAGACGGCACCCGACATCAAAACCGCGGGGCGGGTCTTCAGTGCAGCGGGGGCGGTGCTGCACCCGAGGCCAAGACAACGCGCAGGGACGAAGTCCATATAAAACTAAGGATATTACAGTTTGCATAACGAGCTCATGCTCAAAGGAGCTCGGACGAGAACGAGCTTGAGCTCGGCTCGGCTAAAGCGGGTTATATGAGCTCGAACTTGAGCTTCTAGTTGGACTAGTCATCCGAATCCAATCAAGATTCAAAGCTCGTAAAAAGGGGGCTCAAAACGAGCCGGAATTGAACGTGTGGGAACTAAGCTAGTATTACACCCCAAATGTTCGATGAGGAGCAATGAATCAGCACACTTCTTGGGACAGTTTGTAGTTTGTACCGCAATATGTTATTTACTACACTATTTTTCTTCCCTTATGATTTAGGTCATGTATTCTTATAATACTTGGATTACAATAAATTTGATTGTGTATGATTATTAAAAAAATGCTTAAACTTTTGTTATATTCATACGAGATTTCGGAAGTCGGAAGTGAGGTGGAATTGTTTAAAATAATGATGTTGTATACAAGATATTCAAATTTACAAGGGCCAATAAAATTTGCAAGCGCCGGCGTCTAGCTTGAACGCTGACGGATGGCGCCAACGCCTCTTTTTTCTTTTCAAAAGACAAAAACAATTCTTGTCTGACAATTTTAGCTCAACGCGTTTTTTCAGGAAAATAAAATAAAATTTGGACGTCGGTCGATGGTGCCGGTGTCCCGACCAATTGCGATTTATTTTTACGTGAGTAAATTACAGCCAGTGTATTTTGATTTTTCTGAAAAATAGGACAAAATTGGATGCAGTTAGAAAGAAGATTTTTGTTGCGGTTGTTGATGGAAATAACAATCCCCCTTTGGAATCTTATTTCGCCGCTCTCCCTTCCCTACCTCCCCATCACTCGTGCAAAAGGTCTCTCTCATCCGCCATTAATGCGTTTCCTTCATTGTTCACATTCACCGTTATCCTGATTCTTCCACACTCTCTCTGTCGCCCGTGGGATTCGTGATACCTTCACGTCGGTGAAGGTTCTGATTCTGGACCTTCTGCTGCATGGTAATAGTACTACCGAAACTCCATTATCGCTCTGTTCACTTTCTCGTCTTCGCCGTTCACTATTCTTGTTGCTTTCAACTGAGTTTTAAATTTTGAAGAATTTTTTTTCTAAATGCGTTGCGACTGATTCGATTTTCTACACATTTGTATTTGCATATGTATCGTCGTTCTCCTAAGGTTTTCCTGATTTGTTTTTGCTGCTATGGATTTCGAGATTTGACTTACTTTATTCGTTGTTTTTGCCTTTTACGTTGAATCTGGAAAGCGCTTTTTGTGCTTCCAGCTTTTTTTTACTCTCTTCGTTTGCTTCGTGACTTGATCCATTCGTCTCCGCTTTTTCTCGACCTCCGACAGTACGCCGCCGGTTCTCTCTTTCGCTTGTTGAGAGATTTTTCATTTCTTTTGGCAGTCGGTGACCAGAGATAGACAGAAATAGAGGTGATACTTGATAGTATTCAATCACTTTCACGAGCGCTCGTGATACTCGGTAGAGAAGGTATGAGATAGAAGTCAAATCCATATCACTACCACTAGCTGTTTCGTTTCCTTTTTGTATTTGATTTAATGTTGATTGTGATGTTTACGTTCCTCTTGATCCTCGTGCGTCTATGTTTGCTCGTTTCTCAAGGCCTTTCTCTCTCTAACTGTCTACAGTATTTGATTTTCGTTTTCCTCATTCTCTCTTTTTTATCTTTTTGCTTGGAAATCACCGAGTTTATCTCAATGCCATTCTTCCTTGGGTTGTCGCTCTAATTTGTGGCTGAATCGTCCTGTTTCTGCTTGTTAGCAGATTCGGAAATAAATTCTCTTCACATTCGTCGATAGAAGTTGAAAGACGGGAGGAGAAAGCAATGACCAACGGCGACAACGTTTATCCAACCCGGCGGAAGCCGGTTTTCGTTGCGGCCGTGTTGGTTGCAGCGATTATGATGACGGCTGCAGGTTTATTATTCTCTCCGACTCACTTCTATTCCTATTGATTGAACTCGTAATTCGTATTAGTTTATTCTTCAACATCGTTTTGTTTTGTTGTTCCCGAACATTCTTCTGGATTCCTAAAAGCCAAAATTTATCTTTTCTTATTCTATTCAAACTTTATCTTGTACCATTAAGAAAACCATTTTTTTCTTCCAAAATTGTTACTATCCTTTGCTAATTACAATTTTTTTGCAGGTCTCTCGTATCATGAATCTGGGTTTCACCAGCTGAATAAACTGATTTCTAGAACCATGAAGGATAATTTCTCGTCTCCACATCGCAAAATGCTCCTTTCCTGTAAGCCCTCTGTTTCTGTATATTTCTCCAGTATTCATGCTGTTTTGTCTGTGAAAATATGTAAATGGAGCCGTGTGAGCGTCAGGGCCCTCAGATGCATACATATTCAGTTGCTTGGTGCTGGTTCTTTTTGTCATATTTGTGTAGTAGTGGGAAGACAGAATTTGGATTCTTTTCTTGTCGTTATGCTTGTGAGTGGAGACGTGTGAATTAACAAATCACCTTCCCCTGGCTCATGTTATCAATTCACTGCCTTGCAAGGTTAGGGGAATCGGAACCAACTTTTGGGAACCAATTGTTTATGATTTGATAATACTTCTTTACTTTTTAATATAATCCTAAGAATATAGTTGGGTTATCTTTTTATAATTATTTATACTATCACAACTAGAGATATGTGGCAAATGCTTTTATGAAACTGGCTTGATTTTGACTTTGTTTTGAAATGGAATGAAAATAATTGCATACTTTGCAATAACTAAACTAGCTTGCCATCTGTTAAAATTTGTAAAAAACGAGTCTAGTTATGACATGCTTTAATAATTGCATCAATGAAGACTGATAGCTTTTTTGGTTAGGACTTGTTTGGTTGTATAATGTGTCATGACTTATACACCATTTTAATGAAACAAATTATGCCAACCAAGTACCAATTGTAGATATTTCACATGCTATTTATGCTACATTTAGTATAACCCCTTAATATTATTGTTTAATTTTAAATTTTAGTAGAACATAATTGCGTTATAAAGTATGTGATCCAAACATAACCTTATCGTTCCATTTAAAAATGGAACACATCTTGCATTATTTAAAATAGGTCCATACTAAAGTAGGGTGGTGATAAAATTTCCTTGTTCTTAGTGGTTTTTGGACTTTGGAAAGCTCCTTCTGAATCCCTGAGCTTTCAAAAGTGGTTATATGCAGAACTCTCAAAATGAAACAGTCATTTAATATACCCCAACCAGCAAAACGCACATGATGATGGTCTACTCATATGGTAGTTTGCAGTAATACTTACATATTTTAAGATCATTTTCATCTGCATTGTCTCCATCCCTATTTATTTTTCAATCCCAAAATTAATCCTGTTTGCTGCATCCGTAGCTGATGAACCTTATGTGGTCCTCTTGATGTAATACTTCTAATATTGTTAATTGATTCCCTTCCTCTTTCTAGTTCCTTTGCATTTGTTTCTTCTGTTGTTGCAGAATTGAACTATTAATTCTCTTATACTATTATTTTGTCTGTTGACTTCCTTCTACGATTTCTTCTATTGACTTTCCCTTTTCTACAATTTCTTCTTTTACCTTTACAGCTAAAGAGGTGGAAGATCCGACCCGAATAGGTGGCGACATTAAAGCATGCTCGGAATCTGATATCGTGGTTAATCAAGGCCCATCAGATCCTCTTCCCTCTGGAATCCCGACATACACTGTGGAGATCATCAACTACTGTGCCACTGGCTGTGACATTGCTATGATCCATATCCATTGTGGCTGGTTCAGCTCTGCAAGGTCGATCAACCCGTCATTGTTCAAACGGGTCAGGTACGACAATTGTCTTGTGAATGGAGGAAAGCCCCTTCCCAATGGGCAATCTATCTCTTTTCAGTATGCCAATACCTATAGATACCCGCTCTCTGTTTCTTCCGTGAAATGCTTGCAAGAATTGCCGTAGGACTCGAGTTATGACACGAACTTATAGTCGTTTGTTCTAGGACAAAGTACAACACACACAGCACCCAACAATCTTATGGAGCAAGGAAAGAAATTTGAATCCTTAACTCTTTGCTTTCTACTGTATGATTGTTGGTGTGTGTGAGATCAGTTTTTGGACTGAAATAGCCGAGATTTGCTCCATATAGTCATATTGGACAGGATTTTTGGTACATGACATATAGAAGTGCGTGTGTATATAGAGCCCTAGCTAGCCGGTGGAAGATAGTAATTGACTTTGCTTTCACTTTTTGTTTATGAATTACGTGAAAAATCATCACGAACCACGTTCAAACACCACCGCTGTTTGTTTGACATATTGCATATCTGTTTTCAATTCGTTGAGATGTTTTCGTATAGAGTAAATTACACAAAACCACTCTATTTATTCTGTTTTCACTTAATCTTATTTTATATTTTTATTTTCATTTAATCACCTCTATTATTATACTGTTAACAAATAATCACCCTGTCCCATTTTTCAGTCCAACTTCAGTTAACAATGTAGGGTTCACAAAAACATCAATTTTGAAGAACAATGAATCTTTCGTAAATAAAATTTCAATGCAGTATTTTTCCCCCAGAATCTTAGCCTAAAAAAAAATCAAAGAACCTTCTTCAACACCGATCGGAGATTCCAACTTGAGCAAAAGGCGAAATCCTAATGCAAATATCGTGAGCTACACCTTCAGCAAACAACCAGATGGCAAATAACCACCAAATATCTCTTCATCCGAGTCGAGATCTGTCAATCTCTATTTTACATTTACACTCAATGCCGACGAAATCCATGCTATCCTTCCTTACATAACATTGTCGAAGATAAAATTAGAGGAGGCGAGATCGGGGTAAATGAGGTAGAAGAGTGGTGATTAGTTGGCGGGGAGGGATGAACCGGATCTAATTTCTCTACATAATATTTTCGTGTAAGATTAAAAAATAAGATTATAATTAATAAGAGGCTGTTTCGTGTAATTTAATAATTTATAGCTGTTTAAATGATTTTCTGTTACATAATATTTTCAGTTGATATTGCGTTAAGCTAGGCATAGGTAATGGGCCTCTTTTGGGGAAATTTCGAAAAGTCAATATAGGCCGCAGTTGGCAGCGGCTACACTCGGGTTCTTTTTGCATATTACAGTTATTAAAAGAATGTTCAATCCTCCTAATTCCTAATACTTCTCCGAATCTCCGTTACCATGTCAGCGGTCGACATCCATATGGAAATCCGACGACTTGAAAATGGTTCATATGTATGTTATTAGAGTAATCCATGTCCCATCCGGTGACCCGAATATTAACGGGAGCTATCGTTATTATATTAATTGCATAAAACCCAATGATATCATCAAATGAGCTATCGTTATTATCTTTACAAATTAAAATTAACTTATTGATCCGTTGTTGGTTCTTAAGATTCCAACAAATTAAGAACGCACTATACATTAGGGGTGAGCATTTCCGGATATTCGATCTGATAATTTTATAATCCGAAAAATACTTCCGGATTAGATCGGACTCTGAACACCACCCACCGGATATTTTCGGATAAGATCTTCGGATTAACGGATCAGATCAGACGGATATTCGGGTAGGATATCCCATCCAAACTTGATTTATTGGCATCCGCTGTTGATAAAGCCATTCGGACTGGGCTCAGCCCAAACAATTACCCCATTAATACTTTGTTGTTTTATTTCAACTAGTTTAATTTACTTTACTTTTCACGGTCGAGGAATTTATGCCAGCTTTACAAACTCTTACGATTTTTAACCGTTAACAAAATAAGGACTACGCAACGACGCCGTTTCGTCTTGTCCAAGAGTAGTCCTATAGACCCTGTAAGGAGGTAAGGCTTTTGAAGAAGATTACGAAGTGCAGAGAGAGGGAGAGATGGCTGCTGCAATGTCAGGTGCAGGAGGAGTTACATGGGCATCGTCCCCCAAGCTTTCTCAAAGATCGCCCTTGTTCAATTCACGAGGAGTCTCTTCTCGTCCTCCTCTCAAGAACAAGCCCTTTCCTTTTGTCGTTCAAATGGCTATCTCAGTTGATGAAAAGAAGAAAGCTTATACACTCCAGAAATCTGAAGAGGCCTTCAACAAAGCCAAGGTTAACTCAACTTCAATTTCCCCCTCAATCTTGTTCTTTTTTGTGATGACGATTGAGATTATTGTACTAGTGTGCCGTTAATTGGGAATTTCCTGTGATGGGTTGTTGAATTTTTACCGCTCTTTTATGGGTTTTGATTCCTATGCTTGTACAAAAGGTGCATTGATCTGATTTTTATCAATACTGCTTTGATTTAATCCTTTGGTTTATCAGGGATTTGTTGATAAGGTTGGTTAGAGGTTAGTCTTACATGTTTGAGATAACTATGTGAATTGGTGTTGCTTTTAATTTGCAGTGCCATTAATGAAGCATTTCTTATAGCATTGTTTGGGTGTAAGTAAGGGGGAAATTAAGTTAAGTGTCTGGTTTTCAACTTTTCACTTTGTACGTTAAGATGCCAAAAATTGCTAATGAGAGTCACTAGCATTTTAAACGTGATTACTGTTTTTCTGTCATGAATTTGTAGGAATTGATGCCTGGAGGTGTAAATTCCCCTGTTCGTGCCTTCAAATCTGTTGGTGGCCAACCAATTCTTATAGATTCTGTCAAAGGATCTCACATGTGGGATATTGATGGCAATGAATACATTGATTATGTTGGTTCCTGGGGGCCGGCTATAATCGGCCATGCTGATGATGAGGTTTAACTTGCCTTTCTTTCCGTCCAGTCGAGCTTTAGTTGATTGCTTTTTCTTTCCTGTGGATAACTGAAGTTCTTACTGCTGACAAGCTGTCTTATGTTGGGCTACAACGGCACATCACTGTATCATTCAAATGCCTTACAAAGTGTGTATGGTTCCACTAAAGTCCCTTCTCTTTGCACAAAACAACTTTGTGCAAAGAGAAGTATAGCTTATGAGGCAAAAGCTTGTGAGAGAGATTTTTGTGATGACTTTTTATGCACATTGTGAATTTTGATTGAACTGATGTTAGCTGTTGGTGTTCAGGTACTTGCAGCCCTGGCTGAGACAATGAAAAAAGGGACAAGCTTCGGTGCTCCTTGCCTCCTCGAGAACACCCTAGCTGAGATGGTCATCTCTGCTGTTCCAAGCATAGAAATGGTCCGATTTGTCAACTCGGGCACAGAAGCTTGTATGGGGATGTTGCGATTAGCTCGTGCATTCACTGGCAGGGAAAAAATCATCAAATTCGAGGGCTGCTATCACGGGCATGCTGACCCGTTTCTTGTCAAAGCTGGCAGTGGTGTTGCCACTCTTGGATTACCCGATTCCCCTGGTGTCCCAAAGGCGGCTACCTTTGAAACCCTTATTTCACCCTATAATGACCTTGAAACTGTGAAAAACCTCTTCAATAAAAATAAAGGAGAAATAGCCGCAGTTATCCTTGAACCACTTGTTGGAAACTCCGGGTTTATTGCACCTGCACCCGGTTTCCTTGAAGCATTAAGGGATATCACAAAGGAGGAAGGGGCTCTCTTGGTCTTCGACGAGGTCATGACTGGGTTCCGTTTGGCTTATGGCGGTGCACAAGAATACTTTGGTGTGACCCCTGACTTGACTACACTAGGAAAGATCATTGGCGGTGGCTTGCCAGTTGGCGCGTATGGTGGAAGGAGGGAAATCATGGAGATGGTGGCTCCGGCAGGGCCAATGTACCAGGCAGGTACCTTGAGCGGAAACCCATTGGCGATGACAGCTGGCATTCACACACTTAAACGGTTGCAGAAGCCGGGAAGTTACGAGTACTTGGACAAGATTACTGGAGAGCTGATCCAAGGGATTCTTGAGGCTGGAAAGAGAGCAGGACATGCCATGTGTGGTGGATACATTAGAGGCATGTTCGGGTTCTTCTTCACTCAAGGGCCTGTATACAACTTCAGTGATGCCAAGAAGAGTGATACCGAAAAGTTTGGCAAGTTCTTTAGGGGTATGTTGAGGGAAGGTGTTTACTTAGCACCTTCACAGTTTGAAGCTGGATTTACAGGCTTAGCTCATTCCTCCGAGGACATCCAACGTACTATAGCTGCTGCCGAAAAGGTTTTCCGAGAGATTTAGGTTTGCTTTCATTTTTGTAGATTTGAGACTCAACTCCCATTCATCAATAATATTGTCTTGGTATTGTATTGCTGAAGAGCCACTTTGTAACCAGTTTGCTGTTGTGATTGCAATGTTATTAAACAGTAGAGTGTGTTGGTAAATTGTATTATGGTGCGGCATTAACACAATAGAGTATGAGCAACATTCATATCAGTAAAATATGAATTAACGTATATAGAACATCTGAGGTTAACCCTAAATTAACAATAAAATCTACTTTCTACACTATTAATAACAAAATAGAGATGAAAAACAAAAAGTAAATTACAACGAGAAATGCAACGAACTTGTGATATGGATATTGAACTTTTGGTTAATGCTATAGCCAGAAAAGATCTTTAGAAATATGATCTTAACAACAAATTTCTTAAAATGGAATGAACTGTTAAGCTACAGGTTGAAGTCTTAAAGCAAAATCAAAGAAACAACAATAAGTTTCATTACACAGACTTACAATTATAGTCTCCCCATTTTGGATTGTGGTTTTCTCATGACATTACGGTACACACACCTGCAATCAAATGTTCTTCACAAGATATAAAAACACAGAAAAGTAATTGCGCTTTGTCAACTTCTTTAGGGTTGGACGAGGAGACTGAACAGGGACCAGTGGTAAGAGGAACATTCTATAGAGAGAAGTCCCATGGACATACACCACGAAATTTAAAAACAAAGATTCTTGGATCAATGATCATTAGAGCATGCTAGCAGTTTCCTATTCCACCAACCAAAAAACCCTTCCAAAGTGTTGGATCCATTTCTACATAATGCTGCATGAACAAGTGAATTTCTTTGAATCTTCAATCTTCTTTTCTGTTCAAGATAGTAAAACACTTTGTGTTAGCTGCAGCAGTGATCCAATTAACAATATTATTGACTAACAAAAGGCCACTTGGTTATTTTATTGCAGCCATACTGCAAAAGCTGTTACCACATTAAACAAACTGCAAGAAAAGTTGCATATATAGTAAGATTATGCTTTGGGGAAAAGTGGAAAGATACTGAGTCAATACACTAGCAAAATTGCCCAAGTTCATAACCACAATGACACGGTCATGCAACACGAGCATCCCCAGGATACACGGGATTTATTATGTTACTGTTGTTTTCAAGATCTACGATACTGTATGAAAAAACAGCAGTGTTCTGCTATTAGTGGGAGGAAATCAATGTGCTAAAAAACAGCTGATATGGCTCAGGTCTCAGGATAACTCATCAAACCAAGTTCTTCACCTCCTACAGATTACTAATTGGGTGAGTCTTCATTTTCAGGGTTCTACTTTATTAATCCGTGCAAATGATCATCTTTTAGGGAAAAATGACTTTAATGGCAATGAGATGAGGAAGCAAATGGATGGTGTTTTTTTCAAAAAACAGAAGTAAAAAGAGATTGATAAAATGCAAAAAATGAATCGATTATATTTGAACCACTGGAGGAAGCATATAGAGAACAACAGAAAATTCTAGCTCTAGGTCCAGGTGTATGAGTAACTCTGTGACTGGTAACTGCTGCAAGATATCTTACAAATGAACCATTTAGATCAATGGGCATAAAACATGTGAAGATCGATATTCTCCCAAAAAAATAGTACATGATACATAGCAAACAATCAAATACACAATGTAGACGAAACAAGCAGGCCATGTCAAGCAAGTCATATATGAGATTGCAAAATTTCTTTGCATCATTTTCGAATGTGATGGATTACATATCTTAGACATATGACAGGAGGTACCTGTTTTAGTTTTCGCTTGAGATGGCTGTACAACAACATGCATGACCATAACTGCTTCAACAAGGTCCTCAATAGGTGCTTTGCACTGACCAACAGTCCTGTTGTTCTCCAAAATCTTACCAAAACTTATGAGCTTGATCTCATTGGCTAGCTTTGGAGCAGCCGTTTGACCTGATGTGATTTAAATACACACTAATGGATAAGTATCAATTACTGCAGGAAGTAAGAGAATATACACAATATTGCAGGTCTGACACTTATAGAACATGTTTGCTTACTCTTAAAATTGTTTACGTTTCACTTTGGTAGTAGAAAATGAAATGATCAACAACTTTAATGTCAAACAGGAATTATCATGATAGTAGTATAACCAAGACTTAAAACATCCAAGTCCAGATGAAAAGTATAAACAGAAAGCAGGAAAAATAGCAAATAACCACACATCATATCCATGCCTCATTTGCAAATGATTATAAATTTTCCATCATAATGGCAGAACGATGGTAATCTCATGACTAGGACTTGTGACAATTTCATAACAATATAACAAACCTAGGGGATGTAGTCTGTAGAATCCTTTTTTTTTTCAATCTTTAAATATAAACATATTCTCTTATTAGCACCACTTAGCTCCTCTCACTTTCTAATTGCTAGAAACATGGACCTAATTCTATCCTATACAAATCCAAATTTTCCCATGCAACTTCCTTCTTTCTTCACATTAGAAGGACTCCAAATTATTCTAAGTTTCTAACCTATAATATGTGACATATTCATTTCTCCATTCTTCTTTTAAACTAAAATGTCCATCTCTCCACTTCAAAGATTTTTGCAAGGATGAAACCAAGTCAGAATATCAATGACTGACAAAGCTGCACAATATTGTTAGTGAGAGCGGTACTGGAGATCAGTCGGTTCCTTCACAAAAAATAAAATAATAGCAAACTCAACATGCTTGATTTAGAGCTAAAACCACCATGGATATCACAGTCCTCCTATCTAGTATATTAAAAAGTTGTTTGTTGATCCAATAGGGCTACATAGCCTACATGACCGCAGTGGAAAAAGAAAACTGCCATTAAGGAATACTTCAGAAAGTTGGTTTAGCACCAGATGCGAGTGCATATCATATTCTTCCTTCTAAGGTACCAATCAATAATCAATCCCTTGCCCCCTCTTGCAAGCAAACCACTACACCTAACCCCAACCACCAATACCAAGCAAACAAGAACTACTCCACTAATAAAGTTTAGCTCGCACATATCATCTTACACCAATTGTACACTTCTTTAATCGATCGGTTCTTCAATTTCTTACCTGTTCTGCAATTAGAAATGACTCGAAGAACGGCAATTCGAATTTACAGACTTAACAAGATAATTGTAAATACAAGACAAGAAGAAGATGACAAAAATTAACAGAAAAAGGAAGGGGATCTTATAAATGATTAACAGAACCTTTAGGCCATTCCGATACAATTCTCTCCTTTAACATCTGAACGGTGGACGCCGAAGAATACCGGAACGGTCCAATATCCGATCCATCGGATAATCGAAACTTTATATCCACCAAATCTTCCTCCGGCATTTGAGTAATCCGGAACTAAATCAAGACGACTCAGTAGAAACTTCTCTTCTTACTTTCTCAATTTTCCCAACGTGCTCCTCTTCCTTCACTGATTGACTTCTATTCAGCTGATTAAACGCGAAAAGCGAAAATTCCAAACACATCGGACAAAGTCGAGTTCAAGTCAAAACCGCAGAATTTGAAAGAAGATGATATATAAGGAAAGGCAATCCGAAGAAATTTACCAGAAATTCAGCATGCTGCGGTGGCCGATCTGCGTAGTAGTTGCAAGGTGGAGGTTGAATCTGTACGGATTGTTGAAGGAGAGGAGAGAATTTGACGCGGGATGGGAAAGAGAGGGTTCCCTCTCTTCTCTCTTTGGGGGAGAGGAAAAGGAGAGTTGAAGATCAAAACATGATACGATGTGCCTGATTGTGACGTTTTGACTGTCTCAGCTTTCTGATTCTTTCCTTTCTCTTATGCCTTTCTTTTTTTTTCACTGGTTTCTCCATTGTGGGATAAATCTATTAAATTACCATAATTGATAAAAATAAAAAAAAAAATACTAGAAATAAATTTATATTTATAATTTTTAATTTGATGGTAACAGGTGATATATTTATAGAAAATAATTATAATTATTATATCTCACGTGAAAGTTTACAAAACTACATTCTAGTTAAGTAGAACTACATAAATTATAATACTCAACTATCTATTTTTCTCATTTTTCACAAGATATTCAATACAAAATTTTATCTTTGTATATTATTTTAATTTATGGTAAAAGTTTAGGTCAAGGTATTGGTACATTTCTAATTATCTCGTACAATATTATGCAGTGTTATCGTCGTGACGTTTCACTTTTTTCTTCCTCTAACAAACACTTTTCGTTCAAAATTTTTTGAATATTTCGTTCAAAGTTTTATTCTATTAGTTCAAATTATATTGTGCTAATGGTTCATGCATTTTTTATAAAAAAAAATTCATAAGTTTAAATGTATTAACTAATAATCTTAAATGTTTGAACTTATAAAATACTCTATTTGAACTAATAATATAAAAGAATTGGGTGAATTATCGAAAATCACTCGTTAAATTGGGTCATTTGCAATTAACCACCCGTTCTTTAATAATTACCGAAAATCACCCATAACAAGGCATCCGTCACCAAAAAACTACCCATCCTCCTATTCCGTCTAACTTTTCGTTACAGGGGCCCACTTAGTCACATACTCAGCTACTTCTCAATTCGTGTTCACCCACTAATAGTTCCTTTTGAGATCCTTGTACATCTTGGTTGTTTCCGGGTGAACACAATAACCCGAAAAATGAGCCTGCTTCAAGATGGACTCACAAAGCGTATCATTTGTTGGTACACAAAGGCGGTTCTTGCATTTTAAAATCCCATTGTCTTCAATCCTACAATATGGATCTTTTCCTTTCTCAACATCCTCTCAGATCTTTCCTAAAGCAAGATCTTTATCTTTCTTTTCCATGATCATCTCCAATAATGACGGCCGAGCTTCCAACATACACAATTGGCCTTGGCTTTTTGCCAAACTCAACCTTAGTGTCAAGCTTCGACAACTCTTGTTGCAACTCAGTTGGTGCCGTCTAGCACGCTATCATATGCTCTTTTGTCGACTTCCTACTAAGAGTATCGGCCACAACGTTGGCCTTTCCAAGACGATACAAAATCTCAATGTCATAATCCTTCAACAATTCCAACCATCTTCTCTGCCTCATGTTCAACTTATTTTGAGTGAAGATGTACTTAAAAATATTCTGATCCGTGAAGATTTGACACCTCACCCCATAGAGGTAGTGTTGCCAAATCTTGAGGGCAAAAATCATTGCGGCTAACTCCAAGTCATGAGTGGGGTAATTCGCCTCATATGGTTTCACCTGGCGAGATGCATATGATATCACCTTGACATTCTACATCAAAACACAACCAAGTCCTTGACCTGAAACATCACTATAAACGGTATACCCGACAACAACTTGAGGTAAGGTCAAGATTGGTGTGGTAGTGAGACTTCTCTTAAGCTCTTCAAAACTCTTCCAGTACTTTTCATCCGACTCTAACTTCTTTGTCTTCCGAATCCGGTTGGTCATCGCTTGATATATCTTAGAGAATCCTTATACGAATCTCCGATAGCAACCGGAAAGACCGAGTAAACTTCTAACTTCTTTCACATTCTTCGGTGGATGTCACTCCGTGACAACCACTATCTTATGAGGGTCCACCATTACACCTTCGGCCGAAATCACATGGCCAAGAATGCTACTTCCGGTAGCCAAAACTCACACTTGGCAACTTGACATACAACTTGTCTCTTCTTAAAGCTTCAAGGACAATTTTGAGATGACCTTCATGTTCCTTTCGACTTTGAGATTAGATCAAAATATCATCGATAAATACCACCACAAAACGGTCTAGGTACTCTTGAAAGACTCGGTTCATCAAGTCCATGAAGGCGGCTGAAGTATTAGTGAGTTCAAATGGCAAGACTACAAACTTATAATGATCATACATTGTCCGGAACACCATTTTTGCAATATCCTCATCTTGAATCCTCGGTTGGTGGTAACCGGACTCAAATCAATCTTGGACAAGACTGTCGACCATTGCAACTGGTCACGTAGGTCATCAGTTAGTGGCAAAGGATACTTATTCTTTACTGTCATCTTGTTCAACTCACGATAATCGATGCACAAACGGAGAGAACCATCTTTCTTCTTGACAAACAACATTGGTGCTACTCATGATGATGCACTTGGTCTAATGAAACCCTTATCGGCAAGTTCGTGCAACTGCCTCTTCAATTCATGCATCTCTACAAGTGTCATTATGAACGGCGGCTTCGAGAATAAAGTTGAGCCAAACTCAACCTCAATAGCGAAGTCCACATCCCGACGTGGTGGAAGTCCTAGTAAATCATCAAGAAAGACATCGGGGAACTCGCAAACAATCGGAACCTAAGATAACTCGGTATTCTTTTTTTCTTCCTTGTCACATAACATAAGAAACGGACACAACCTTGTCTTAACAATCGACAGACGGTCATGACACTAATAATTTGTCCCGATCTGTTGGGTTGACGACCCTCATCTCATAAACACATCACTGAATCTATGAGATTACGACATATGCCTTAACCTTTCCATAGGTGGAGGTCTTATGAATTCGTCATCTCTAGAACTCGAAGCATTCATCTAAGTCCTCTATCACTTGGGGCCTTGATTAAGCAATCTTTCAACTGTAATATCCCCTATTCCACCTTGAGAGCATGGTTAGTAATCTTCCAAAGTTTCGCATTTGAGTCCAACAATCAAGGTCCTAACTGAAGGAGTCAAACATGCCTCGAAGTAATCAATCTTGTCTTCCTCGCTTCCCATAATATGAGAAGCATATGAGAGGAGCTCATTGTACCTTGCATAATCTTGCACCGCCAACATTTCTTCTTCACGTGGGGGTAGAAACTTATACTCCTTTGCAACGTCAATCGGACAACCGAAGGTTTTAACTTTTAACATCAACCGTTCGTATACTTCTCGCACGACCCATGCCAACTTCATTCCTCAAGACTCGGTATGCCATTACACTTGTCGTCCAAGGATATACTTTAGATGACATAAAACTAAACCATTCAATATATAAAGCATGGAGACTGGTGACCCTAATTTAAAACCAACTCAACCAAAATCTCGACTCAATAAAAAGCCAAATCAAACCAAAATCCGAAGCATAACTCTAATACCACCTCCCGTAACGCCCAAAAAGAAATATAGCGTCAAAAAGTCCGGGACGAGGAGTCCCTAATGCTTATATAGGGAGGATAAAAGATATATAATTAGATATCCTCCTCCATAATGCTTAAATAGGGTGGATAAAAGATATATAATTAGATATGAAAATCAAAAGTTAGGCTTGTTTTACACAACCACAATAACAAAACGATCATGGTCAAACTTTAGGTAAACAATATCAGTTTAGAAGCATAAATCAAAAGATATAACCAAGTTAGAGGAACAATTTAGCTGATAATCCTCTTTGTTATCTGTCGTTTTATGTAACACAATTTCTGTCGATGCGCAAACTTCTATTCAAGGCGTCAAATTTCGTAACGCAGTGCGGCGACATATCAACCTGAACTGGTCCTGAAGGAGTAAGAACTACAAATTTCATCTCTTATGTTAGTTCACCTGTTCCACTGCTCTTTCAACTGCTGTCGCTTTTTGTTTGGATTCTGTGTGAAAGCCTTGTCATTTACTCGTACGGGCACTCACAAACGCTTCTTAATTAGGGTTTTGATCAATTAATTGATTATAAGCGATTCAAGATTCTGCTGGCTACGAAGAGTAGTGGATTTGTTTGCGATTGTAATGCATTTGTTTTCTTTTTAAGAACTTTTTTGGTCTGATTGTAATTTAGAACTTAATTCATGGGTTATGGGGGTGCCTATTAAGCAGAAAAGTAGATACTTAAATGAGGGTTTTAGTTTCCCCTAATTTAAAACTCCAGATTACTTAACAACTGTAAACGGAATGAGTTTCATGCAAATCGCAAGGAATGATTCCAAAAAATTTGATGGACAAGGGTATACATATGAATTAGATTCGTTTTGATTACTTTTAGGGAAATATACACGCTTTGAGTGTATATTGCACTGGATATCAACCTTTGTGGGATCAACTCGACAATATGATTTTTTCCACCCTTGTTCATGAATCTGAACATTTGAATGAAGTAGATCATAATCTGTTTATTTGAGACATACTATGCCATTTGTTAAATTATATGCTTTCCCCCCTACTGATGTTTTTTTCTCACTGCCTATTCCCCTTTGAAGACAGGTTGATTTTCTGTTGTGCCTTTCTTATTCGTTACTTACTTTCCTTGTAGTTGTTGATTCGAAAAACAGGATACTAAGCTGAGAGATTAATGTACTGGGAAGGCAATGCTTAGCCTGTTCCTATATATACATATGTGCATGATGGTTGTGTCACTGAAGAACCGTCCCTGGGCTTGAGCGTTCTTTTTCATTTGGAAATGTGTTAAATTTTTTTATGTTAGCCTCTGAAGTAATACATTGAAAAAATTACGCTTTTTCGTTATACATAAATACCTACTTATATTATGTAAATGCAAAGGGAAGAGTTTCGTCAATGTAATTATAAGGGATAAATCGAGTGCAACTTCCAGCATATCCCGCAGCTAATCACACACTGACTGAACACTTTAAGTGAATGTGTCTATCATCTGTTCTAGGGCAATGGCCTCCAACAGATAAATAGCCATGTCTATTTCACGTTGTGCCTATGCAACTTCCAGCACATTCCTCTGTGATCACATGCTTTGCCTGTGAAAAAAAGGCACAAATGGCCATAGTAGAAGCACATTACTGGCAGAGCTGCTGCAGTTTTTTAGCACTGACAGAAACATAAACTGTTCAAATCTGGCTCTTAAAGAGTAAGATTTTCTTTTGAAATTAGATCTTTAAACCATTTAATTTTGTAGTCTTCCTCAGTTGGCTTGAGTTCATATCTTGTTTTTTGGTAAGATTTGAAAACTGACAATAATTTCTCGGAAATGATATATTCTTGTGTGCTATGTTTCGCTGGTAGCAGAATGGTTTAACAGTTTTTCTTTTGTGCAAGGAAGAGAAATATAATTTAAGATAGTTTGGGAGAAGCCACAAATACTGTCTACTTGGTCTGGACCAGAGAAGTTCAGTCTTGGATTGGGCTATATAGTACTGTTTAGTTTTGTCTAGTCCAGTTAATCCAATTGCTGAGTTTGCTGTACACCTTTCCCGGGAATCAGATTCTGGGAAGTTTCGTGGAAATGAAGAAAATATATTTGGTTTAATTTTAGTTAAAAGCAGGGTAATGGAAATTTGATTTGAAAAAGTGTGGAAGTAGAACGTACCTAGGCCTACTAACTCATAACTAATTGAAGTTCTAGGTTATTTCTGTCAGAAAAAATGTGAACCAAAAATATGAATCTATGCTACTTGTTTTTTTTAGTTGTCAACCGAACGACTTCTTATTTGTCAGCGTACATACTTGATTCTGTTCTTCTGTTTTGCTTGTTGATGAAACAAATGTGTGGTGAAAGTTTGGAATTTTAGGATACTGCATCTCTAATGCAGTTGGCCATATTTAAATTTTCAAGTTATGAATCATTTAGCAATTGAAATATCCAAAAATTATAGCATTACTAGTTTGAGTCATGTGTTTGTGCAGCCTGAATCAAGTGTTGGAACCTCTTCCTTCCTGAAGGTGATAAATTCAGTTTGGGCTTTTCTTGAAATGCTCACGATTTTGCCTCCTGAATTTCTCAAAATTTCCAGGAAATTAGGACCTGAATTGTTTTATGAATGCCCATTACTAGGATTAGCAGCTTTTGATTGGTCAAAGCATATGCCATTGGCATTCATTGCTTTACTATGCTAACATAGCTGCAATTATGAGCAGATTGCAATGGATATATCCTTTTTTTTTTTTTAATGTGAAGGTCGGAGTATCTGCATTTTGCTCCTTCAGATCCTATCCAGGTATTCTTTTTCATCTCCATATTTCTAGATTCAAGCATAAGCTTTTTTTTTTTGCTTTTTTTTTTCCTGGTTGCCCATCCTTCTTCCCCACCACCAACACTCGAAAGAACTCCCCAATCCCAAGAGTCTGTCTCTATCTAAAATGCACAAAGCTAAAGGAAAAAAAGAAGAAAAGAGGACAAAGAAAAAGAATGAAGGTTAATTAATCTGCCAAAAGGTGGGAAGATATTAGCAAGATTTGTCTATGATAATTTTCCGAGTGGAGCAATATACACATCATGATTTGACATCAGTGACGGAGCCAGGAAATTTTTTTAGGTAGGGCAAAAAAGATAATTTTGTATACGACATTTTGCAGATTAAGTTAAAAATTAAACACCAAAATCTATAAACTAAATAAAAAAAAGTATATTAAAGTTTTCGTACTATAAATTAGAGATTTCGTTATATATGTTTTTTTATTTAGAGATAGTTAAATTAATTTTATATATTTAGTTTGTTTTATAAATAAATTGTCAAATACATGATGTAGTAGTGGAAGAACTATTGTATTAGAAATTATATTGTATTAATTACATTAGATTAACTAAAAGTGAATTTAAAATAAACTATACTTAATCTATATTAAAAATATATATGTATATTTCTTTCTTCTTAAAATGAAAATATACAACAAGAAGGTTTGTTTTGTATATTAAATTTATAGATGTGTTTTTATAAACAAATTGTCAAATAAAATTAATTGATGGTTGATAAGTTAGTATATTAAAAATTATATTGTGTTAGTTGTATTAATTAAGAGTAATGAATAGTAAACTTTTTTAGGAAAATTCAGGTTGGTATTCATGTGGTCTGAAATTTTTCGAAATTTGTCCAGCATATTTTTGAATTTCTGGTTCGTGCCCTTCAAAATTTTCCTCCTCCTATATTCGAACCTAGGACTCTAGGCACACCCTTCCCTCTATCCACTAGATGAGCTAGCAGAACAGTATGAATCTTACCCACCTAAAGGAACTAGTCTCGTTGGAAGGAGGGGCGCAGTCCCCCCTACCCCCTTGGCTCTGCCCTTGTTTGACATTTGTATCCATGAAGCATGCACAAACAGTTTACGTATACGTCCACAACAAAATCTTCAATGGACACCATTCCATGAGACCCACATGTCCACAGTTTGTTTGCAGATAAAAACGTCAAGCTGGTGTTTGTGTACTGGTATGTATAACACAATTGCTTATACATCATATTATCCTTGGCTGTAAGCATCCCTTTTAAATATGCTCTTATTGGTCTCTTTTATCTTGATAAGAAAGCATGGTTGAATTGCCTTGCTTCTGTCATAAAATACACTTGTGGAGGAAAAGTGAATTTGATGAAGACATATTACTATTGCATAATTCATGTGTTATAAAAGACAATTGCTGTATCAAAGCAAGATATGGAGATGATTGACAGAAAGCAGCAGATGATATAAAGGGAATCCTCTTTGAATTGGACTGTCATTCAGAATGGATCTATGAACCCGACCCGTATTCCTGTAAGATATCATGTACACCTCTTTTCTCCCTACTTGTTCATCGAATAACAATGACACTTCTATTTTGGCAAGGCTGCTCAACCACAAGATTGCACAGATGTATATGATTTGTTCACATCGATCCTTTGAGCCAAAGAGCCGGTGCCGACTACTTGTTCATCCAAGAAACATGAAAATTTTGTGGTCTACTTATGATTTTATATGATAAAGTTTACTATCTTTGTAGCAGGATATAACATTATTTTCTTAGACCTTGCTTTCAAATGTTATAAAACACAATATTTGCTCAAAATGCAAATTGGAAAATGGACAATTGTCTAAAGTTGCATATTTTGGCATAAGCTCATTATGTGCAATATTTTTGGTCTCTACGTTTTGAAATAAATTTAAATGATAACCCTAAAAACATTTGATTTTTAAGCATTATTTCTTTGTAAGGATAGTATAAATAACTTCTATTTGCAAATTTTCAATATTTTTGGAGCCGTGAATATGACCTTAAAATTTAATGATTTTAACTAGACTTAGACAAACCCGAATCGGATCGGACTTTTGACAAAAAAAAATGACCCTTTTTCTTGGTTGGATTCAGGTAAGGTTTAGAATTTAAACCCAGGGTCTTGCCCATACCATATGACCATATCCGTTCGTGTCGGACTTTGGAACAAACGAGTATTACCGTACTTTTTTTCGAAAAAGGGAAAAATAATATAAATTATTAGTTTATATAATTTTAACCAAAATTTGAGGACTATAAAACATTAAAACTTTCCTAAATCCAAAGACATACATTTTAATACATAATAGGCTGCAATTCCACAATTATTATGGATTTCTTGGCTCATATAAGTTACTACGCAATGATGTTAACAACGTTGGGCGGATCCGGAGCCTCGATACCTCCTATGTTCTTAATCTCCTCAATCATCTCTTGACTGCAACTACGAATCTCAACCGAATAAACTTGCTCTTCGTTCACATTGTAGCGATTACTTCTACTATTGGCCACCACGGTCAGTTCCGGAGCCTCGGCATGGCTAAGGGTTTCTTGAGGAGCAAGTTTCACAACTTCAATGATCTGCTGATCCTTGGTTGTGGCCAATTCCAAAGGAACTATAAGAATCTGAACAGCTTTGTTTGACTTTCTGTACATCGCGTATAACACCATCTGTACTATTCCAAAGCTGAATCCCAACACATTTGGAATCTATATATATACACGACAGAAATCAGGGTTTAACACAAGTTAGCTCACAAAACCGCAAAATGGGGTCCAAATCATAAACCGCAACCAAACCGCAACTGTGTGGTTCCCATTTTTTGGGTTTGCGGTTCGGTTTGGTTGCGGTTTTAAACCGATGTTCAGCTCTAATTACATAACTCATTGTCTTACCGCGACGAACATGTCCTTCCTAAAGAGACCGTAGAAGAACCACATGACAGCACTGATAGTGAGGAACAAGGAAAGGAGAAATGGCATGTACTCAACACTCTTCGTTCTTATAACTTGTCTCTGCCATGCAAACACGTAAACTAGTCAATTACTAAAGAATGAAGAAAAATGGTATAATTTACGTAAGTATTTACCATGACGCCAAGAGGAGCTACAAAGACGCAAATAGAGAATATAAGACAAATCCATCCAAGGATTTTGGCTCGAACACGAGAAGTTTTGGCTATCACAAAGGTGACGAACACGATGACACCCAAACCCACAACGTTCATGAGAAGAAGTAGCTTCACGGTGGTGATCTGCAAATCTTAATCAATTGGTCATCTGTATTTATATGTTACTAGCTTAGACTAAATATTAATAATATATTAACTTTGGCTTTCTTGGTTGCATAGACGAGGAAGATGGTGATGTAGACAGTTTCGATAAAAATTCCAAAGGAATTGATCGTCTTCAAGAAAGTTGATTTAGGAGTGATCAAAGCGTAGAGAATCCATAGCACAGAGCTGAACAATGCAACCACGTAGGGAAGACTTTGGTACCCTTCAGTTGATTTCTTCTTGTAAATTCGGTAAAACGTCGGGCTGTGATTGCAAAATCAGAAATATACGGGTAAGTTATCATACGAGATTCAACAAGTGAGTTTATGTTTGGTAAACTTACATGGGTGACAGAAACACCATGAAAGAAATGGTGTTGCCTGCAAGAGAAAATCATTTAGAGATGATTTAGATACACAGAAATGACAGAAAATGGATCAAATTAAACTTCAGAAAACTACCGAGAACGCCAAAGATTGTAGCCAAAGGGATCGTTGTCATTTGTTATTGAGATTGATATGTATATGAGCAAATGGGAATTGAAGGTCGAGTTATATAAAGATCAAGAAGGAGAGAAAGTAGAAGAAGAAAAGATGAATTTGTTTTGGGATTAGTGTATATGCAGTGTTGTCAAGTGTAAATAAATGCTAAACAAAATCAGTCTATGAGGTATGAACATAGTGTTATTTATTATTCTTGTAATTAATGCATATTGAAAGTTGAATCTGGTATTTAGTCTCTATACATGCATGGTAACAAATATCTAATGGAGATGATAACTTCGCAATTATTTTGAAATATTCACCTAATTTGAAAATCAGGAAATTCAAATCTACTCTCTCTTGTGAGATTAATAAACTGTTCACTTACCATTGTTCTTAAGATTAATAAATTGCTCATTTACCATTGTTCTTTTCTAGATTGACACTGACCTTTTTTTTTTTCCCTTTCGGTTACTCATCTTTCTTATTGAACCCTAAAATGTCAATTGACTTTAAGATGGAACCCGAAGATTGACCCGCCGGATAGTTCCACTTGAGGGGGAGTGCATGTCAAAGTGAATCTTCACACAAGCTTTCGGTTTCATCCTATCAATTGGCAATAAGAGGGTCCGGTATACCTAATATTTATGTTAGGTTCACACATTATCATATTGATGAGGATGATTATGATATTAAACAAACAACAAAAGGACATTAACTCTACCAAAAGGAAAAAACACAATATTAAATGGGATAAACCAAAATTCGGTTTTCATAAAATTAACTTTGATTGGTCAAAACTTGAATCAAGAGTAACATTCATTGGTTTTGTGATTCGGAATCACAATGGAGAGGTTGTTAGCCTCGATGCTCAAAAAAAAAACTTCAACTCGATTATAAAACCTGGAGCTTTTGCTCTTAAAGTTGTCTTACAAGAGGCTATTAGATTGTATATCAAAAATATCGAAATCGAGGGTGATAATCTGTGTGTTATCAAGACGCTCCAAGGTTTGCGGAGTTGTTTGTGGGAGGTTGAGATGATTATATCCGACTCTAGACTTGACCATCACTTCTTTGATGAAGTCCAATCAAACATGTTTTCTGGAAAATAAATTGTGTTGCTGACCGATTGACCCATCTAGGAATCTCGATCCCTAACAACAATTTTTCTGATGATCTCGAACTTAGTATAGGAGGTATATCAACTTAACCGCTTTCCGTTATCTAAAAAAATATTGTTGCCAATGGCATTATCATCGATTATGTTCTCATCAAACACAAAACTTAAAATTTGTTAACCAAACAAGCAAAATCACTGGAATGTTTTAGATGAAACCACTACAAGAAAGTGATTCATTCAAACCAATGTATATTTGTTTTTTTTGAACTTCCTAATTTAAAATATAAAAAGAAAAAATGTTTTTATTATCCTAAGGGGTTAGATTCTAAATTTCATACTCAAATGGATTATTTATAATTTTATCTCGAAACTAAATTAGGGAAAAATACCTAATTGACAGTTTGACAAACGGGTTTAACATCTCATTCTCTCTATAGTTAGCGTACATGTTAGGATCCGACCGACTAGGTGAACTGATGTGATATTGTGTTAAAGTCCAACAAAAACTATAACCGAGGGTAATGTCCATACATGTGTCCACACACATTAAACCAAACATAGTATAAAACCTCGACCATGGTTGACATGAGAACAACGTTCCCTAAAACTTAGGGTTTATAACACACATGTTTGGCTTGTCGCATCCTTTAAAATGTGCTCCTATTGTATCTTTAATCTTGATAATAAAGCAGTGATTTATATGCACATTTTGAATTCAAGTTAGTGTATGTATCGGCCTACTTGATTGTTTTGGTCATGTCACAATATGAATACACGATCTTTGGGGGAAAGTGAAGTTGATGAAGACAATTACTTTTGCATAATTCATGTATATAGAAGCCAATTTGCACTATCAAAGGCGTATATTTCCCTAACAAAAAGCCCTGAAACAAGATATGGAGATGATTCACAAAAGGCATCATATATGATTAAAGGGATTTCTCTTTGAATTGGATTGTGATTGTCAATTGATAATGGTTCTACCCTGCCCACATTCCTCCTAGATTTCTCCTTAATTTTTTTACACATCACTTTTTATACCTTATTGAAATTATTATTATTGTCGTTGACATATAAAGTAGAAAGATTAGAGTCTAATATATAAATTTGGTGGACTACTTATCATAGTCAATTAGTTTAAGGATAAAATCTCATTGGACTTATATATGTTGGCTTCAGACGCTATCATGCGCTCGTCCGTGTGACTTTTAGATTTGTCTGCCTTAAGACCTTTAATAGCAGATGTTGTACTATTACGATTGTCTAACCTGATTATCCGCTAATATAAGTATGATGTCATTGTACGGCCTGTGATGGATTTTTACAATTATTATAGCTTTGAGGCTTGTGTGATGGACGGACTTCTGTATATTATATTTTTTAATGAACGTATAAAATCTCTAAATTATCTAGTCCAATAAAATTTAGGATTTTTGTATGTACCACAAGCTCAAAAGTTGCTAATAACATCAATCGGTAGGAAGAGAGTTTGATCCTTTACGGAGCCAAGCTTCATTTGTAATCTTCATGATCATGGATTTATTAAAAATCCGACTCAATTGTACAATCCAAAATCAGTATTCTTAAATAATCGAAATAAATTAATATAATGTTTTATACAATTCCAATGTTACATATGATTTCATGAATAATTTTACGATTCTAGTAAAAATATGTTTATTATATGTCAATTTGAATCGACTACGAACATTACAACATTAATGGCCGTTTGGTTTTAAATCCGGAATCGGAAACGGAATGGAAACGAATCTAGTCCATACATATGCCCTTATTCATGAAAGTTTTTGGAATCATTCATTGTTGTTTGAAGTAATTGGAGTAAAGTTTGATTACTTTTGATACCCTATAGGGTAACAAAATGTGGGAAAGCAAGTGCACTTTGCACTAAACCACAAGGAATGATTCCATAAATTATCATGAATAAGGATATGTATATGGACTAAATTTGTTCCATTCCGTTTCCGTTACCGGAGTTGGAACCAAACGGGCCCTAAGTATGCTTAATATTTTTCTATCAATTATTACAAGATGTCTAAATTGATAAACGCAGCTTAAAATAAATGAAAAACCACTTTGTTATAAGTAAAACCATTAAGGGCCCGTTTGGTTCCAACTCCGGAAACGGAAACGGAATGGAAACGAATTTAGTCCATATGTATATCCATATTCATGAAATTCTATGGAATCATTCCTTGTTTTTACATGCAAAATGCACTTGTCTTCCCATATTTTGTTACCCTATAGGGTATCAAAAGTAATTAAATTCAACTTCAATTCACAAAGAATGATTCCAATAAATTTTATGAATAAGGGTATATATATGGACTAGATTCGTTTCCATTCCGTTTCCGAATCCGGAGTTCAAACCAAATGGGCCCTAAATTAAAAAATATACTTACTATTTTTTAACTTTAGTTAAGTACTAGTTTAAACTTGTATATTATACAATTGACTTTATGCAAAGGGTTCATTTAGACTTTGCATAAGAAAATATGTAATAGAGAAAAAAAATGAAAAAATAATTTTGTACAATTGTATTTTTATCGAACGGTTTGTTCAGGTGCGGATCACTTATTTCGGTGTGGTATTATGGAGCACGGTCAACATAACACGTATCAATTTTTATTTTATCTTTCAGTTTTTTTTTTCTAACGGATATTTTTCCTTCAAAACTTTTGTACATTTCTTTCAATTTTCCCATATTAGTTCAAGTTGTATTATACTAAAGATTCATATATTTTTGAGGTAATAATATTACAAATTTAAAACTTTTTTCACCTTTTCTTCTTTTTCTAACATGCATTTTTTCAATCAAATTATTTATTTTGTTACTTCATATTATATTGTACTAATAGTTCATACTTTTTTTTACAGGTTTTTTCATAATTTCAAAAGAATATATACACTAATAATATAAATTTTTTAAAATAATTAGGCAATTGATTTGAACTAATAGTATTAATACTTTGATATAACAATATTATAATAAAAGTATTCTAATAACCATAACTATAAAAATATGAAATTTTATAATATTAGTTCAAATTTTGGATATTATTGGTTTGAACATTGTATGTACTATTAGTTCAAACATCGGTCGTTTGATAATATAAGATTATTATGTAGATGGAGCCGAAGATGAAGAGAATTATATAGATGAAAAAAAAAAGATGAGTATGAAAATAAATGGCACGAGTGTTTGGTAAAGTGATTATGATTGCAGGTAAAATTATAAAAAGATATGTGTTAGAAAAATTGTAGATGAAAGAGATTAAAAAAAGGAAGAGGGTTAAAAATGAGATTTTATCGTCAATAATATTCATAATCCTTATAAACGAAGTTCAATAGGATTACACAATTCACATCATCTAATTCCTTAATATTCATAATCTAATTTCTTTCATCTCCTTCATTCACATAACAAACGAGATTAAGAGAATTATTTCCCCCTCTTAATTCCCATAATCTTAATCCCCTTAATTTTTCCCATCTATCAAACAGGGTCACTGACTCCGTTTGGTGTAAGGGTATATATTAGGGAGATTAAGATTATGGCAGTTAAAAGGTAGAAATAATTCTCGTAATCTTGTTTGGTAAGAGAATTAAGGGATTAATGAAATTAGATTATGAAAATTTTGTAATCTTGCAAAACTTTGATTATAAGGATTATGAAAATTATCGAAGCTAAAATCTCACTTTTACCCATCTTTTTTTTTTCATCTCTTTCATCTACGTAATCTTACAGTTACCAAACTGGTCCATTATGTTTTATTAGTTCAAACCCGTACAGTAAAAAAGTGCATAATATATAACTACTAAATTCGTTGTTGTTGTTGTTGTTATTGTCGTCGTCGAGATTGATCATAAACCGCGTGCCTTTGGTTCCGCAAAATACAAGCTTCTCTATGTTGTTGCTTTCTAGGTTGACTTGTAAAGAGGTCGGCCAACCGACAACTTAGTGGTCGCTCTACTTCACTGGGGAAATTCTCGTCTTTTGCTTTGCTTTTGTTCTTGAGTCAACGTTTGTGTCGGTGGTCGGCCGACCCGCACCCATGCGGTCGCTCAACCTCGTTGTGCTTATCACCCTGTTTCTTCTATTTTCGTGTTTGTCGAGTCTGGTGTCTGAGATCGATCGACTAACAACTTTGTCTTCGAGTCTTATCTTATTATATGTTGGTTTCATTATTAATGCGTCAAATCAATACATCGCATTTCCTATGTTCGATCATGACTACATCTTTGTCTTCGAGTCTTATCTTGTTATATATTAGTGTCTTAAATCTTCTTCGTGGAAAACAAAAAAAAAAATCGAAAATCTTATGCATTTTTTAGATAGGAAAGACAATCTAATATTTTGGAAAAACTTAATCGATAGTTGGACATATTACATACATCAAAAGCACACGAAAAGATATTCAAACCCAAATCCTACATAGCTAAAAGCTTTATAGGCTACATATCATCACAAAATTTATTCATACATGATTAAGTAGTGACTGTGACATGGTTGGCCTCAATGCCTCCCATTTTAATCTTATCAATCATCTCTTCATCACAATTACAAATCCCAATTGTATGCATTTGTTCTCCATCCACATTATGGTGATTATTTCTATTACTGACCAACACGGTAAGTTGTGGAGTATCGTCGTGACTTTCTTTGGGTCGATCAATATCTACAACTTCAATGATTTGGTAATCCTTGGTTGTGACCAATTCCGAAGCAATCTTCTTCTCTTCAATCACGGAGTTCTTCGAGTTTCTATAGATCCCGTACAATATCATTTGCAATATCCCAAAGATGAATCCCAACACATTTGGTATCTGTATACGTAATAAAATGAACAATTGAACATAAATGTAAGAAAAACTTTCGGTTTTGTTATAAAATTAGGGTTTACACCAACTTCATGTAACATAATATCGTAACATCTATAAAGTTCTTACCGCGACAAACATGTCTTTCCTCATGAGACCGTAGAAAAACCACATGATTGCACTGATCGTAAGGAAGAAGGATAGGAGGAACGGCATGTATTGGACGCTCTTGGTTCGTATAACTTGCCTCTGACCATGCATACACGTAAATTTATTTCAATTTATGATTTTACGATAATATGTATATAGATAGGATGTTTATATTGTTTATTAAGTACTCACCACTATACCAAGAGGAGCTACGAAGACACA
Source organism: Fagopyrum esculentum (assembly GCA_033239045.1). Taxonomy (NCBI): domain Eukaryota; kingdom Viridiplantae; phylum Streptophyta; class Magnoliopsida; order Caryophyllales; family Polygonaceae; genus Fagopyrum; species Fagopyrum esculentum. Next base: position 2,171,377 of record BSUD01000006.1, read on the forward strand.
AAGAGAGAATATAAGACATATCCACCCGAGGATCGCGATACGAACTTTAGTCGTTTTTGCTATCAAGAAGGTGACAAGCACGATGATGCCCAATCCGACGACATTCATGAGAACAAGAAGCTTCAAGGCTGTGATCTGCGACATTAAAAAATGGGTCCATTTTTCAAAGATGATGGCAAGACATAGTGAGATTTTATCACAAAATCAATTGGTAATTTGAACAGTTGTTCACAACCTCATATTTCATATTTACTTTACCTTGGCTTTCCTCGTTGCATAGACGAGGAAGATGGTGATGTAGATCGTCTCAATGAATATTCCGAATGAGTTGATTGTCTCGAGTAAAATCGAATTCGGAGTGATCAAAGCATAGAGGATCCATAGGATGGAACTAAACAATGCGACTATATAAGGAAGGCATTGATACCCTTCGGTTGATTTTTTCTTGTAAATTCGGTAAAATGTTGGGCTGCAATTGTAAATATGAAAGATTTGAAATTATTATAACCCATGCAATTGACGTACTTGTCTTGTGAAATTGGTACGTGTAACTTACATGGGTGAAAGGAACACCAAGAATGAAATAGTATTTCCTGCAACAAAGAAAATTAAAAGATGATTTAATATACCACATTATAATTAATATTTTTTGGTTTATTAAATATAACCAAAATTAGTATTATGAAATAAAAAAATCCTTGTAGATAATTAATCTGTAGTTGATTTCAGATGATCTTTAGAAAAAAAGAAAAAAAAAAAACTCTCAATTTTAATCCCATAATTTCATAATTTTTATTTAAAATTTTAAAATAGTATAGTTGTCATTCTATTAGAATTTTATATTATTAATCAAATATGTTTATATAACAATTCATACATTTATAATATTAATTTACGTTTTTTTGCATTATTTTTTAGTTATGTTTTTACTACTTTGTTTAGATACATGTTTATTATACTTTGTTAATCTCTTTAACTAACAAATCATTTTTAGATTATATTTATCTTAACGTAAAAAAAATATTATTAAAACCCAACAATTTTGTTACATAATAAAAAAGATTATTATAAAAAAGAAAAAAACAAAACAACTAATTCACAATCTCACATTATTTTTAGTTAAAAAAACATAACAGTATTTATTTCATTATTCATGAAATAAGACTGTATGCAATAACTATTATCAACATATATGATAGAAAGAAAAAAAAAAAGAAGGAATAATACGAGAATAATAAAAGCAAGCCAGAGATGAGTGTAGACATGGGTCCGGTTTGGGCTAAATCACCGAACAGACGGTTCCCAAACCGTAGGTTTAACCGACGCTTTGTATACCCTTTTAAAAAAGATGGACCAAACCGCCGGTTTAGACAATGGCTGGTTTAGGTCAAACCTCCGAACAGACGGTTCCCAAACCGTAGGTTTAACCGACGCTTTGTATACCCTTTTTATAAACAAAAACATGGTCCAAACCGCTGGTTTAGACTATAGCTGGTTTAGGCCAAACCTAAACCGTCGGTTTTAAATTTCGGACCCATGTCTAGATGAGTGTGTGCATAGTTATACCAAGAAGGCCGAAGATGGTAGCCAATTGGAGGTGGTGAAAGAAACTCAATATTTGCTCCATTGATGAGAGTGATTTACTTGTGAATCACTCTCTAATCTCTCAAACAGGCTCCTATGTTCGAGTATTCTTAGCAAATTGTTGAAGACAAAGTGTGAACAAAGGGGGTTTATATAGATACTAAAGAGGTCAATCGAAAGGAATCATTGACTTTCTTCAGAAGGATCATCAAAGGTCTATGTTCATATCTTTTAGAGTGTAAATCAAAGATTATGATATGTTTTGATTCTTGTATACTAAAAGAAAAAGGTTTCAATCAGAACATACTTACACAAAAACAAATATCAATTAAAGTGAGAGATTAGTATTAATGACATAACAAGTATGTAGACTAATTGTAAGAACATCACACTCCTTAAAATCTTTTATAATTTGCATCCATTCATAAAAGATTGGCATTTTATTCTTCCATTTTTATTGAAAATTTATTATTAATCAAGATATTTTGATTATATTTTTCCAATATTGCTCTAGTCAATTACAGATATAATCTTTATACACACATAAAATATGTTTTTTACTAATAAATATGTAAAAATGAATATAGAAATATTTACTCTTATAAAACAAATTTCCATAAAATGACGATTTTTGTAACATATATGCACCATATGATCTTTTTACAAAAAAGTTCATCAAATTTTATCTTTATAAAAATTGGAATTTTCATCTACCCATTCTTATCGTCTCAAATTCAACCAACAATATCATTGGTAGACTTGAACAAATCCGGATCCACACCGGACTTTTGAGGAAAAATAATACCCATTTTTTCTTGATTGGACTTGGGCCGAGCCGGAATTCGGCTCAAGAGCCTTGTCCATACCCGCTCGAGTTGGGCTTCGATGCAGACGGGTACCATTTAAAAAAAAACATACTAAATATAAAATAAATAAAATTATAACACCCGAGTATAATAGTCGTGGACATTTGAAACCTTATTTTGAGGTAAGGGTTCGATTTCTACCACCCACTTTTATATTTTAAACATATTTCTACCACCCACCTTGAAGGCGGGCTGTCCGCACCTGCCCGATAGGCTTGATGGACCGGGCTCAACAGCCCGAACGGGCCTACCTTATACCCAAGTCTAATTCATTTGGATCTAGTCCCTATGAAGATGACAAGTTTGAGTATCATTTGAAATTTTGTTGTGTAAATTTTGATCGACGTAGCCAACGATGATTATACAGCAACCTTAATGATAAAACGTACATCAAATTATACAGCATTTTCCCTGACATAAACTGAACCAAACCCTAGACAGCTAATCAAAAGCCTTATTAGCTGCAAATCATCACATAATTTGTTCATAATTTATCAGGCAGTGACAGAGACAACGCTGGAAGAAACCGCAGTCTCAATACCTCCGATGTTCTTAATCTTCTCCATCATCTCTTGGTTGCAATTACGAATCTCAACCGAATAAATTTGCTCTTCGTTAACATTGTAGCGGTTATTAGCCACCACAGTCAGTTGTGGGGCTTCGGCATTGCTAAGGGTTTCTTGAGGAGCAAGTTTCGCGACTTCAATGATCTGGTGATCCTTGCTAGTGGCCGATTCCAAAGGAATCTTCTTCTCTACGATAAGAATCTCCACGGGTTTGTTCGACTTTCGGTATATAGCGTATAAGACCATCTGCACTATTCCGAAGCTGAATCCCAACACGTTCGGAATCTATATATATATATGTATACCAAGTTAGTTGAACCATGCAAGAAATGTTAGGGTTTAACACAAATTTTTTTAAAATTTTTAACCAAATAGTATCTTTTCAAAAAGGCTTACTTAGCTAATTTGACATTTAAAAAATGACTTACTGCAACGAAATAATCGGCTCTAACGAGACCGTAGAAGAACCACATGACGGCGCTGATTGTGAGGAAGAAGGATAAGAGGAATGGCATGTACTCGACGCTCTTCGTTCTTATGACTTGCCTCTGCATGCCATTTCATGCATATAGGTTTAAATTATAATCGAGCTTTAAAATGTGTTTATCTTCGACTTCAACTATAGTTGATTAGTTAGAACACTGCTCACCACGACACCGAGAGGAGCTACGAAGACACAAAGAGAGAATATAAGACAGATCCAACCAAGGATCTTGATACGAACTTGAGACGTCTTGGCTATCACAAAGGTGACGAAGACGATGGCGCCTAATCCAGCAACGTTCATGAGAAAAAGAAGCTTTAGGGTAGTGATCTGAAAAAAATATATAATTCGGTCATTTTATTGTAATTATCGCGTGATGCATGCCCGCTAGTTCATAAATTAGTACTCACTTTGGCTTTCCTTGTTGCATAGACGAGGAAGATGGTGATGTAGACCGTTTCGATGATTATTCCGAAGGAATTGATTGTCTTGAGAAAAGTCGAATTAGGAGTGATCAGAGCGTAGAGGATCCAAAGCACGGAGCTGAACAGTGCAACTACGTAGGGAAGACATTGGTACCCTTCGGTTGATTTCTTCTTGTAAATTCGATAGAATGTTGGGCTGAAATTGTAAATACGGAAATGTATGTGTAAAGTATTATACCAAATTCAATAACTAATTCATATGACGAAGTTACTATTATACATGTTTTCAGAGAAGTAAATTGTGTTGCTGACATATTAACCCATTTGCGAATTTCGACATACACCACATTTTCAGATAATCCCGAACTTTGTGTTATCATCCGTAAAGATGTTTTAGTATGAACTACCTCTAAGAGATAGTCCAACCTAATCTCTTTCCATAAAAAA
>BSUD01000006.1:2176058-2214162 GCA_033239045.1 Fagopyrum esculentum
ATATATATATATATATATATATATATATATATATATATATATATATATATATATATATATATATATATATATTAAAGACGTACCAAGAAGGCCAAAAATTGTAGCCAAAGGGAGATGGTGAAAGACACTCATTGTTGCCATTTGCTATAGATACTTCGATATATTTCTATGTTTTATGTAATTGTTAGCAAATGGATGAGGACGAAATGTAAGCAACGAAGAAGATGAGCTTATATAGTGGGTGAGGAGGGAAAAAGAAAATTTAAAAGATAATCCAATTTCTTTTCGATTTCTCTACTTGGAAGTGTATATGACAAATTGGGTGTTTTTTTTAATATTTTGTCCCTCCTATATTATTGCAATGCTTTTTAGCTTTGAATAGTTTGTTTTTTAATCTATAAAATAAATAAAAAATTATATTACAGTACATCTTTATTCAATATTAAAATAAAAGGTTCTTTTTTTAATACATCATAATATTATTAAGGACATTTTCTCTTAAAAAATTTACTCATAAACTTAGATTAATTAATTTATATATTTTAGCTTGGCATAATATCATTATATTCAAATTCACTTATAATTAAATTGATAATTTATTAAATAATTATAATAACTAGTTTTCATTTTATTATTGATGTCTTTATTTTGCCCCAAAATTTTTCTTTATATTCTCTACACGATATTTTGATGCTAATTAAAAAAAACTATTTTCTCTATGCATATTTTAATGAAAAACTATTTTCTCTAGGCAGGATTTTATATATACTTGTTGACCCATGTATCAAACAAACCCATTACATTTAGGGTCTATTCCTTTCCTATATCCTGATATGGGATATGGATATGGATATCACATATCGGATATTCATGTTTCGTAATTGAGTATATGGATATCAAAGTGATATACGAGATATTAATACTTTACTTATTTTTTTTCGATTTTGATATCTTTAAAAATTGACACATATCACTCTCTTTTTCTCTCATGTCTCCCTCTCAACTCTCTACCAAGTCTCATTATTCCGATATACTCTCTCATCTTGCTAAATACAAGTATCAAATATCAGATATCAATCTGGTACCCATATCCTGATATCGATATCGATACCGATATCTGATAAACTCATATCAGGATATGGGAAATGAAATAGCCCTTAGTATATATATTATTTTAAGTTAAAATTTAAAAAAAATTTCAAAAAAAACTATAGATAACGTTTATTAAAATATAACTTTATGCTAATGCTATATCTTTGTCCAAAATTAAGTTAAAATTATAAGGAAAATGCAATCATCTTTGAGACGACTACGAGGGGACACGATCGAGTATCCTATCCTTATCCCGTATATGTCCATCATAGAAAGAAGCCCTTCTTTATGCAATTGGGAATTGATCTCTCTCAAATTGATCTGTAGAGTTTTAATCAAGATCATCGTCATATGTTTTATCCCATGGGTTAAAGGTGTTCCATATGTCACCAATTATGATATAAGCATTTCTTACCATTTATATATGTCATATTCCAAACCCATTGAGTTCGTGACATCATTCTAATCAAACAAAATAATCTCGTGAAAAATAAAAATAAACGTGGGATAACCGCCTATTCGTAGTCGCGTAAATCGTGTATCATGAATGTTAGACTCGAACCCGTTACACGAATCTAGCTCTGACACTTGACGACGTGTCTTAAGCCTGACTAGCTCAATCGGACGGGACGATCATAGTTTAGGTTTGTCATCAAATGTCTTACTGCAGACATACCCAATAAGTCAGGATTTGAGAATGAACTGCTCTGACACCATGTGAAAGTTTGACGGGTCAAATTTAACATAGGGTTCCTTGTCGCAAGTTTGGATGCACGTACGCGTTGGGTTCAAACCGAGCACATAATTACAATGAGGTTTCTTCATAAATTAAACTAAATAATAATAATAATAATAGGACTAGACCATCTAACTTACTTACAAGAAAGTAAGTGCATAACTATATATCGAATTAAATGTGTTTATTTTGTGCTCGTTGAAGATATATGTATTAAAAATATGTACCTGTATTTTCTTATATCGAATTAAATGTGTTTATTTTGTACTCGTTGAAGATATATGTATTAAAAATATGTACCTGTATTTTCTTAAAAGGTAAAAGTGAACCCAACATTAAAACTATACATTTTTATATTTGTCTTCAATATAACAAACACATACATCTAATAATAATATATTATAACTATAATTTAAATATTTACACTCCTTATTCTCCTCATTTCATTTCTGTACATATATGCACATATTTACACTAGTTTGTGTATGCATGAAACCATACATTAAAAAAATACAATTATTTAAAGATATTATATTGTATGAAAAAAACACGTAAATTTACGTAGAGAAATGAGGAAATGCATGGCATTCGGCCAAAATTAGGGTTTGCTGGGCACAGAAAAAGATGGTTAAAGCAAGGAGATAAGCCAAGTTGTGATGTGGAATTTGCAATTACTTTAATTCCTAACTCGCTTTAAATCATATATCCTTTTCTGCATGGGAAACATCAAATATCCAAATTCAATTTTTTTATTTTTTTATTTTGAAAATATTATTTAATGGGGTAGTGACCTTGGTGGTGCAACATAAGCCAAATACGGTGTCTTGCAAATTGGTAAAGAAGATAGAGTCCAAGCCACTTATATAAAGCTTCGACCTATTACAAATTATTGCTACTTTATTCATTCAATTCCTCCAATTCTATAAAGCCTCATATTATTTTCCTATTTTTCTTTTGACCAAATACCATTATACATATAAAGCACAAACATTTGTATCGTTGCATTCTTATACTTAATTTGATAATAATTGGAATTTTCGGATAATATTTCTATATATACTCCATCTTTTTCGAGTTATGTCTAATAATTTTTTGAAACAATTTGGTTTACTAAACTTTTTCTACTTTTGTGTTTAGTAAATGTACCCCTTGAGAGAAGAGTGTGTATAGTTTGAGAATAAATACAAAATGTTGGGGTATATTTACTTAATTGAAACATTAAAAAGCCTAGTTACTACTATAGTTTTTAAAAAGGTCTAGTTACTAAAATTGTCCGAATTTTTCTAACTTTTTTATAGTAATTTTGAGTTTTACAATATTCGTTGGATCATCCATAAAGTAATGTTTTAATAAGAGAAAATATAAACTTTCCATCTGAAAAATTATCTCAAATTATCTAGGTAGTTAAAATGATATCTATAACAACTAGTAAACTAATATTATTCTTAAAATATTAACTTATAAATAATCGAAAGATATATTTCAAAATTTTATAAAGTTTAGGGACACTAGCTAAAAATTGAAAAATAAATGTTAATAATTCGAAAAAACATTAAAGTACATGGGTATCAATTGGAATTTTCATAATAATTTGAGTTATTTTAATATATGTATATATATATTAATTACGGGGACTGAAGGGCAAAAAGAAACTCCTCAACCAGGTTCGAATCCTGCCCCCGCCTAATCGGTCCTATTCTCACAGGCAGAAGTCAAAGTCTAAAACTATAGCCTACCGGTGACCGGCTTTCAAAAAGCACCCTTGGGCTCGCTTGCCCTTCTTTCTTTTATGGATGATTAATGATAAAATTAAAAAATTATATTTATAATATAAATACTTAAGTTGTCCACTTACCTTAAACGACGGACAAAATTGTCCACCTACCTTAACACTGATATGTTAACTTAACGTGTGATTAGTAATCCAGTACTAATCTTTGGTCGGGCTCAATAGGTGAGGTACCGTTCTGATAGTTTAAACGATAAGGTACTAAAGTTTAGTCAACCTAAAAAATGGGTATTATTTAGATAATTTTCTCCATAGATATAAATATCCAAATAAATAAGTCTATCTTCTTACAAAGAAATCTACCTCTAGCATATTGTTCCAATCCATTTTCGTATAAGATATTTTTTGACATCATTTTGCAAAAAATATCCCATTGTTATTATATAGCAATACAATTTGAATTTGTAAATTAAGATATCATATGTATATCAAGGGCTTTAATTGTGTGGGCTTTAATCATCGACCCACTTGACTTTTTCTCTTTCGCTAGTGTTCTCCATAATTTTGGTCTTTTGTTTCTACTTTTTATCCAAAAGAAATATAGTATTTATTTAAATAAAATTGAATAAATAAAACATATTGTAATTAGTTGCAAAATGCCAATAAGGCAATAATTAAAAAAATAATATAAACTATCGCTCACATATAAAAAAAATAACACAAACTAAAAAAATTATCAACTTTTTACAAACTATTAACCAATAAACCAACTTTGATGCAGTTGTAATGTTGACGATAAATTACTAAAAATCAAACTTTTTATGTCTCGTTTTACTATAATTTACTAGTTGTCAAATAATCAACAAATTGTATAGCTTTGAAATATTATGAAAAATATTTTCAAAAAAATATTTTAAAAAATTGATAATTAAAATTCTTTTTTACGCAATATTTTTTCACAAAACTTTATACCGGGATTTTTTGAGGGATTTTTTCCCGAGTATAACATCTAACACTCAAAAATCAATAATAATCCAAACTTTCTAAAGTCATCTATATTCTATATGCATTTATTAAAGGAGGCGACATAGATGCTCACGCGGTGACCTCACGATTTTTCTTGGAATTAATTTTTTACTAAATCACTAACTAAGTCAACAAATCTTTTTTTGACTAAAGTTAGATTTTTAAACATAATTGTGTCGGTTATTCTTGTAACGTAATGTAAAGATTTGATCAATAACATTCTTGTTGGTGAAACTCTATTTTAACCTAAAGTTTTAATGAAAAAAAAATTGTAAAAACTTGTGAGATAATCACAAAAATAAAACTTCTCATAGAAGCAATTTTCTTACATAAAATTTGTGGGAGAAACTCCATTATAACCCCAATTTACTATCTACTACATATATGAATCACCTAATCGTGGAGGATTCATCAATCTTTCACGTTCTTATAAACATAAATCATTTTCGTTATTCTAAGTAAACATTCAATCGCTTCATCTTGAAAAATATTGTTTTCATTATTGTGTCTCCTTAATGTGTTCTCATAATCATTGGGTTCTAAAGGGTTCAACACAATCAAGTATCGGCGACAGGTTAATAGTTTATGTTATCGGTTCATTATGTCATGTAAAAATTTATTAATATATATATATATATATATATATATATATATATATATATATATATATATATATATATATATTATTGCAAATAAAAAGATATTTTTTGGTATAATATATCATTATATTGAACCAATTATACATGTTGACGGTATTCTTTAGTTTATGTCATTAGCATATGCAAAATTTTAAGTCATTTATTAACAATTACTCATGTAAGGCACAGACTATGAACTAGTTAACACCTAAAAGTCAACCTCCACAAATTTTTTTGAAAAAAAATCTGATTTTTAGGATTTTTTCCATATTTTTTTTGGAAAAATATAATTTGTAACCCGGGTGCAAAAACTATGGAAAAAAAAGCATTAAAATCCAGATTTTTTTAATATTTTTTTTTCTGAGATTATTTAAGAATTAAAAAAATTACATTATTAACATGACAACTGGACAATTATAATAAGTGATAAGTATTCGATAAACTTTGAATTTTTAGTAATTTATAGATATCATGCTAATCATATTAGAATTGGTTATATGTAATAGTTTGTATACAGTTAGTAATTTTCAAATTGAGGTTATTTTTTAATTTAGCCATAGTTTATATTATTTTTTGTATTTTTTAATTTATTTATATTCTATTGATTTTGTGGATGCTTAAAAAAAATAATTACCATTTTTTATAACTTATTTAATTATTGAGCATTATATTTTTTTTCTTAAAATGAATTATTGAGCATTATATCGTGACATTATATTATAATATTATCGAAGTAAAGAAGAGAGTGGAAAAGCAAACCATGATTGGCTTAACCTTTAATAAATTGATTATGTTTGTTGTATATGTTCGACTAGTTTTTTCAAATCTATAAACTTTGTTACATTAAAAAAAAACGATAAACTAGTTTTAAGAAGTTGATTTTTGAAAAGAGAAAAAAAAAATGATTTCACGAGTTTTTTTAAAGTACATTGGTCTTTCGGTTATGTTAGAGTTCAATTAAATACTCAGACATATATAAAATGTATATCTGCTTCGATTCGATTTTAAAATTTACAACCTAAATTGTAGTTTAGGTTTACATTTTATAGTTTTGATCGTTCCAAAAATGATACATAATTTTTTTTTATATTATTTTAAAAAAAAAATCGTAGGGATGGGAAATTTTAAAATTCATCAAAAAAAAACGAAGGCAAATCTAGAGGCTGGAGCCCACATGCAAGGTAATTGGGCCTATCCACTGTCGAGCAGATGCAGGCCCAATCTTCTGTTATGGTATCATGTCTGACCTTAAACGTTATATGTAATTATTTATATTATAAATTATTAAATACATTTTTAAATTTTAACAATATTAATTATTATTATTATTATGAACTAGTTTAATTCTTGTCCCTTGAAGGAATTGATCTAATATAAATAATTTATTTTAGTTTTAAAATACCGGATGGGAAACCGGACGAACCGATCAACTCCATCCGGATACTGGAAAAGTAAAAGCTCAGACAAGCAAATAATCACATCCACAACAAGGATTAACGTTAATAATGTTCCGATGAGAGGGTTGAGGAAAACTCTTAGGGCCCGTTTGGTTGTAGTTCCAGAAACGGGAACGGAATGAAAACGAATCTAGTCCATAAGCATATCCTTGCTCATAAAATTATTTTTTGGAATGATTCCTTGTGGTTTGAGCTCATTGTAGTAAAGCTTGATTACTTTTGATACCCTATAGTGAAACAAAATGGAAGGAAACAAGGACATTATGCATGAAACCAAAATGAATCATTCCAAAAAATTTCATGAACAATATATGGATTAGATTCGTTTCCGTTTCCGGAGTTACAACCAAACGGGGTTAGTGTTTTATATAGGAGAACCTCCTCATGGGACAAGAACTGATTGGTTCATGCAAGAATTCAGCTTAGCAATTCATCCATTGCAGGTAAATTATTAAGGTTATCATCGATTACACAGTAATATAACGATCGAGTTTAGTATATAAGATTGGTGTGTTGCAGCGCTCTTCAGGTTCGAAGATTAGATAATATGTCACGTATACAAGAAGGATGCTACCAACGCAAATATAAATTATTCTGTGAACAACGAAGGGATTGCAACACGAATTATGCATCAACTTCATCTTCATCAGCTTCGTCGTCTTCAAGTAACTCGAGTGGGGTTACCGAGGTTTCTTCGAGTGATCGGCTAAATCGAGTGTAACGATCAAGGAGGCGATCCTTACAATTTCTATTTGCAGTACCGCTATTGATTTGATGATCTCAAAATCCATGATTAATCGATTATATTTATAACTCTCCTCATTTCTATTCACAAGGGTTCCTCCTCACCAGAACCGGCCTCTATATATATATTATTTAAGTAATTTGGAGGCGAGTGTAAGATAGGCTTGTTGAAAACTGTAATGAAAAAGTGATACCAAACAAGGCCTTAGCGTGGAGATATTGATGCCTAATAATTAAGAAGCTATGGAAGTAATGAACGGCAATGTCGTGAAACCTCTCATTTGTATCGAAAGCACAGAAACTGAAACCGTAGAATTAATAGCATCATTATCTGTCTTCCATTTCTTCGTTTAACCATTAATCTGGATTCACCCGATTCCTGATAGTTAGTATTCTGTTTTGATGGGTCGATGGGCGGGTAGTTTTTAGAGACCCCCAACGAAGACGTCGATGGGTTGTGGGAACTCAAAACTTAACGCACACGGCCGCATTATTCATTCTTGGGTTTCAAGAAAAACTGAGAGCTTTAGCAATCGTAGAGGTATGTCCAAAGATCAACTTCTTGCTCCTCTCGAGCTTTCAGATCCTCCCTCCCAATCCATGGCGGATTCCGATCCTAAAGATCAAACTCCACCACCTACCGACGCGATACAACACGATGATGTTGATAAAGAGGAACAAGTTAGTAAAGGGGAAGAAGTTAATAAAGAGGAAGATGAAAAGGATCCGAATATGAAAGTGGAAGGTGAAGGTGAAGAAGACGGCGATAAAGTTAGCGGAGAAGAAGAAGAGAAAAACGACAATGTGAGCGGAGGAGAAGAAGAAGAAGAAAACGAGAGTGTTAGCGGAGAGGATTCCGAATCCGATACTGATACCGAGGTTGAGGCTGAGGCTGAAGGTAAGCCCGAGGCCAAGGATTCTATAGAGATTGCACCAACTTCCCCTAGCTTTAGGGTATATTGCGTGAAGAATGATCGACCAAAGGAGGAAGACGACGACAAAAACGACGGTGATGCTAGTGTCAATAGTGCCAATACCCATACTAACTCTAAGGTTTTGGAAGCCCAATCTTCTCACGGTTCCAATGATGTGGTAAGTAATCCAATTTTGAATTATAGACTTTTCACATGAATTGAAGCAAACTAATCTGTTGAGTGTAATTTGTCCCACCTCGACAATATGATATTACTGAAGTCTAAGATACTCCTACGTGTATAACCTCCATTAACATGTCGAGTGCCAAAATTTTAGAAAAAAATTCCCATATCGACAATATTATAGACCTTTTAATATTATGATAATCTTTGTCTATGATATATGTGTATATATGTAGAAGAAATCAGAGAAGAGGAAGAAAGGAAGAAAATTTATACAAAAGGATATGTTCAAAGGAGCTGGGAAGAACATTCTTCACCTCAAACTCTCACATCGTCGCGCTAGGTCTGAAGCCGGGGCCGGCAGCAGCAAATCTCATCAAGTTGACTTAAAGCAGAAGAGCAAAGATTATGAAGGTGAGATCCAAGCTGATAACATAAAGCAGAAGAGCATTGATGATCAAGGTGAGATCCAAGCTGATGATATAAAGCAGAAGAGCAAAGATGATGAAGGTGAGATCCAAGCTGATAATACAAAGCAGAAGAGCAAAGATGATGAAGGTGAGATCCAAGCTGATGAAATAAAACAGGAGAGCAAAGATGATCAAGTTGAGATCCAAGCTGATAATCAACTAGAAGTTGAGATAGAGCAGAAGAGTAAAGATGATCAAGTTGAGATCCAAGATGATAATCAACTAAAAATCCCCGATGTGGGCGATGGAGACAGCAGCAGCAAACATGACGACGTAGATCAACAAGAACAAACTTCCGATGTGGGAGAAGGAAGTCCTCATCAACAAAGTCTACCACGGGTTAGTTCTCATCATAGTAACACCGATGAAGCAGACAATCATGATACTTCTTCTGATCAAAGTGATCATGCTGATGAAACTGATGATCAGAAACCATCTGAATTGCCTCATGATGACAGCATCCATGATGATCGAATCTCTGTTGATGTTTGTGAGGAGCCTGGCGAAGGTAGCTCTCGTGAACGTCGTCATCATCATCGTCGCATAAAGATGCCACATATCTCTCATCATGATAGTTCTCATAACGATGAAGGTAGCTCTCATCACCGTCATCACCTGAAAATTCCCCATGCTCATCATCATCATGATAATACACATAATGACGTAAGCAGTCAACGTTCATCTGAAGCAGCCGAAAGCAGCGCTCATCATCGCAATCATCATCACATAAAACTACCCCATAAATCTCATCATGATGATGCAAAAAGTCAACGTTCAAGTGAAGAAAACGAAAGTAGCGCTCATCATCATAATCATCACCATCTGAAGATGCCCCATGGCCCCCATATCTCCCATCACGATCATTCTCATGAAAAAGATGAAGTAAGCAGTCAACGCTCAAGTGCAGAGACTGAAGGTAGCTCTCGTCGTCATCGTCACCCTCACCTGAAGATGCCACATATTTCTCATCATCATAGTAGTAAACGCGACGATGGAAGCAGCCGTCATTCAGAGGGAGGTAGTTCACATCAGCGTCACCACAAAGATGCCCGATAATACTCATGAAGACATCATCAATCGTAAAGGCTACGTACACAATAAAAGAATGGAGTAGTACGTTCCATAGCATTATATATTGTACCTTCTATTATCATATAACCCCAATAACATATAGGTCGATGTATCTAGGCAAACATGCATTCGCATGTTATATGTGCATATTTTTTAATGCATTCCACAAACTTTCTTACATGTTCATAATATCGATCATGTATATATATGTACTTGCAGGATATATTGAAGTGAACGCCACATTTGAGTGGTATATCCAACATATTTGGTGATTTCAAATATTAAGTGCCAAATTATCAAATGAATTGAGAAGTCAAAGAATGCCATTAATATTTTAATCACCTTATACGTGTTGAGATGCAGGAAATGATCTCACATCGATAACACACGCAATCAAGGAACCTACCATATAAGCATTCGGGCTATTCCTTTTATTGTCAATTGGTTTTAAGATGGACCCTGTACTTGTACGTGTGGTTCACCGGACGTGTGCACTCCGTGTCATTTGGTCCCATTTGATCCGGATGAATGTAAGAAAAAATAAGATGATATCAGAGCAAGTCCAATCCGCAAGAAAGAAAAAGAAACCTACAGAATGAAACCCCGTGTAGTTTTCGGGGACGGAGATAAGAAAAAGTAACAATAATTACACATTCAAAAAATCATTTCTTGTTCATCGCTCTCTTACCGGCTACTTAGGTCATGACTCGTGACTCGCGAGGATACGAAATGTGTTTTTTCCATCATTAAAAAATCAAAAAAACAAAAATGGGTCCCACTTGTTTTATTTTTATATTTTTCAATTTATAAAGGGAGTAAACTCTGTCCTTGAGAAAAGCCGCCAGTTGAAGAAGCCTCTCCTCTATCGATCCATCGATCGGATCTCTGCATTTCTTCCACGACCCACGAACGAATTCAATCAAAACCTCTTGTGTTTCTTCATCACCTAACTCCCGTCAGGTATTTCCCGGTCATTGTGCGACTGCGTGTGTTTATTTTACAATCCTTCGGTCTGCCGTCACCTAACCACAAACGTGCCCGATTACGTACACCTATCTAACAACCTTTTTCCTCTTTTTCGAGGTTTTATTATACGTACCGTACTTAGATTTCATAGAACTGACAAGGGTAAACAATAATTGTCGCTGATTGAGCAGCAAGGGTTTGAATTAGGATTGGGGAATTGCTTGATTTTGGGGGCTTTTGGATCTCGATCTAACATACTATTTGTGGAATATCATCCCCTTTTGAATTCATTGTAAATTTATTGGTTGTTACAGGCCGGATAGAACAATGTCGAGGATTATGATGCAAAAGATTGCACGTGGAGGAGTTTCCTCTTCGGTATTGCGTTTGATTTCATATATTTACTCCTGTATTTTCTTCACTAAGTGCCTGGTTTTGTTAGTTCTATGCGCGTTGTCTATTCTCACTTGTTTTGATTTGATTTTGCAGAAATTCTGGCGTATGCATCAGGCCGCCAGAGCTTTTTCCTCAGGTGGAAAAGAGGTGATTTGTTTTGGTTTGATTGGAGAATATTTATATATGATCCTGGAATTTTGAATACGTGTATCCATTATAGAGTCCCTAGTAGTGATCCAATAATATATTTGGACATTGAACTCAAAGTATTTGTTACCATCAACTCTTTCACCGATCACCACTGATGAAAATTGAATAATATAAAGTTTTGGCTCAAATCTAATGCATTTTACATATGTTCGTCCATGTATAACTATTTGTTTCCCTTATAGCGTGTGTTCATTTGTGTAAACCTGCAGCAAGTGAAATGTCTTTAGTTTAACTCTGCAGATGACTGTCAGAGATGCTTTAAATTCTGCAATTGATGAAGAAATGGCTGCAGACTCCAAAGTGTTTGTGATGGGTGAAGAGGTAGTCGAAAGCTACACCATATATTATTGCTTTGTTCTAAATTGTATGATAACGACCATGATGTTTTTGCCCCTCATCTTTTTATCTTTCTACATCAGGTTGGTGAATATCAAGGCGCTTACAAGGTTAGGCATGATGCAGATTGCACACTACCCATCTGTCAAACATAATTCTCATGTCCTTTAGTATTGTCTCCACTAATTTGCTTGCTTATATGATTGAAAATTTTCATTTTCTGCCATTACAGATAACAAAAGGGCTTTTGGACAAGTATGGTCCTGAAAGAGTTATTGATACTCCCATCACAGAGGTTCTGTTCCCTTATTTTGTTCGAAATTCCTTCTCTTTATTCCACTGGTTTCTTAGTTGTTCATGGAACGAGGCAATTCTAATGTTCAAGCTTACTGCAGGCTGGTTTTACTGGAATTGGAGTTGGCGCAGCTTACAAGGGTTTGAGGCCTGTTATAGAATTTATGACATTTAACTTCTCAATGCAGGTTAGCTTTTTCTGTTTTTGTTCCGTTCTCTTTAGCCCTTCTCTTCCGTATCTTGTTAAGAAAATTCATTACTGTGTTTTTAGGCAATTGACCACATAATCAATTCAGCAGCCAAATCAAACTATATGTCTGCGGGTCAGCTGTCAGTGCCAATCGTCTTCAGAGGACCAAATGGTGCTGCTGCTGGAGTTGGTGCTCAACATTCCCAGGTACTAATTGAACAACTATTGTTTAGGCTGTGAAGTAATAAAATCAGCAACCCAAGCTGTTTACTTGTATCCTTCCAAGATGATCAATATTAGGCGTGAGAATTTTGAGGATACTAAACATTATGGCTATATTTTGAAAGTTGACTACTTATCTACATAACTACATTAGAGGTGTAATATAAGAAGATTAGCTCCTGTTGATACAGTACACGCTATATTGAGTCATGAGTGACATGAAATCCTTTCCTGTTTTCTTCCTCTTTGATACAGTACAAGCTATATTTTAGGCACTTCCCCATTTTCCCCACCTTCTCTCTGTAATTCTCCAGACTTGAATATTGAAATGAATTGCAGATTCTGAGGATTCCTCAATTTGGTTGTTTGCGACATTCTCGCACTCAAATTTCTGTTCTTTTATGTTTTATTCCTTGGTTTCTATCGGATGGACATTTACATATTGAATGATACGAGAACTGTATGCCGGAATATGTGCCTTCTACAGTAACATATCACTTCTGATAATGCGTTTTTATGTAGAATTGCTAATTATATTGTGCTGATTACTACTTTGTGAGGTTCATGTGCACTTTTAGAGTTCATTACTTGATTTCTACAGTGAACAAATCAAAAGACATATAGTCCTTTGTTGTAATCATTTTCTAATTTATTTTTTCAAGTAGTGATACACCAAACCCTCGCTTTGAAATTGTGTGCAGTGTTATGCAGCATGGTATGGTTCGTGTCCGGGGTTGAAGGTGTTGTGTCCATACTCCTCAGAAGATGCCAGGGGCTTACTCAAAGCCGCTATTAGAGACCCAGACCCTGTTGTTTTCCTCGAAAATGAGTTATTGTAAGTGTGATTGAGTAATGCTGGCACACTAGGCATTTAAATTGAATGTCTGTTTACTGAGTATTTGACGTGAATTATGTGGCAGGTATGGTGAATCTTTCCCTGTTTCTGCAGAAGTTCTGGACTCCAACTTTTGCCTTCCAATAGGAAAAGCCAAGGTAAATTGGTTTTCAGTTGTCATTTTAGATTTTTATTTTTCCTATTGTTTTATAACAACGAACTTTAAGTTTTTAGTTATTTCAAACCGTCAATTTGATCTTCATTTTTTATAGATTGAACGACCAGGAAAGGATGTTACCATAGTTACTTTCTCCAAGATGGTTGGCTATTCCCTTAAGGTTTGTATAATCATATTTGTAGTAAACAGTAATTTATCTTCCATCCTGCCCTGTTGCCTACCGTTTGTAGGTTAGCTTATGAAACTATTTCCTCTTGCAGGCAGCTGATATTCTGGAGAAGGAAGGCATCAGCGCTGAGGTACTTTGACCGGCTGTTATCTCATAATTTCATCCCAAGTTCTAAAAACTTTACCTGTTTTCCAGTTGCAAAATAATAAAAAAAAATGACCTCCATGTGAATTTTAAATGGGCAGATCATAAACCTTCGTTCAATTCGCCCCCTTGATAGAGCTACAATCAACGAGTCTGTGAGGAAGACCAACAGGCTAGTAGCTGTTGAAGAGGGTTTCCCCCAGCACGGAGTGGGTGCTGAAATCTGGTAATTTTATTCATGTACTTGAAGTTAAGATATTTGTTATCTTGACATTGGACATCCACTTTAGTATGTTTTTGTTTTAAGTTGTGCCGGACACTTGATTGACTATTTTTGCTTATACCAGTGCGACTGTTGTGGAGGATAGCTTTGAGTATCTAGATTCCCCAGTTGAAAGGATTTCAGGTGCTGATATTCCCATGCCTTATGCTGCAAATTTGGAGAGGATGGCTGTTCCACAGGTTTGTCTTACTTCAAACCGTCATCTTGATCTCCTCTCAGGTGTTTTTTTGCGCACTGTAGACAGTATGAAACATGGAACCCATAGTTGGTTTCTTTTGTAGACTACAAATCAGTAGGTTTTCCTGATACATCTGTCACTTTTTTCGAGATAAGCAAATGCATTCTTGACTGTCTTATTTGTAGTCTACAGTTAGGAGGCCTGTATAATGCATCATTTTGCATTAAGGGTGTAATGCAATATAATGCAGGATAACCTAAATAGCTATCTTACATCTTTTTTTAAAAATTTTCTTCATGCCCCTCTATTTGGCTCTTTCACACAAGTATCAGTTACCTTCCTTTTATGGATTCTGGACGTTGCTTGTTAATGTTAACATCGAATTTATTCTGTAGATCGAAGATATTGTTCGCGCAGCAAAGAGGGCGTGCTACAGATCAAGTTCCTAGGGTTGCCGCGTCTAAGGGTTTCACAATCACAAGATGACTAAATTCAGCTTCAGCTTTTCTCCCGATTTGTTATGCTCTCTTTGATTGTTACATCGATGTTGATAATTATTTTTGATCAATCACATTGTAAGCATGTGATTTCTAGGTCTGTTTGGAAGTGCCTGATACAATTTTGATCAACTTGGCAAATATCCGGAAATAATGATTATTTGCTGTCATCACAACCCTGCCTAGGAGGGCTCAACATTGTAAAATCTTGAGATGAATACAACTTCTTTTGAGGATTTAGTTGCAGCAATCAGTATCTGCTAATTTCTTTGCTCAAAAATGCCTTATTTTTTATTTCAGATTTTTGTCTCGGTCTATTTCACTTTATTGGCTCAAAATGCCAAGCTCATTCTTGTATCCAAAATTTCCACGACAGATTGATCAACACACTGTTCATCAGGCAAAAATCTCCAGAAGAATTTGAAAAGCCAATGCATAATCTCCTCTCGTTACCAGATAAAACTGTCAGATTACTCACAAATCCAATACATTGCACAGGTTGAAGTGTTGAACACTAATTAGGATCATGAAATTCTCTAACAGAGATTGAATATGCAAGCAAATCCAATACATTGCGCAGCTTGTATCTATACAGTTAAAATGCTACCTTTACTTTCGGCTACTGGAAGCCTTACCTCGCATCATGCCCAGAGAGAGCCCAATGGATGATGGTTTGAATGCATAGAAAAGTTTACGAGATGGAGCCATATACGGTGGTGCATCCTTGCTCAGTTTCTTCCTCCTCGAGGTTCCCTCCGTAGCAGAGACGCTAACGGATTTTGATTTCGCTAGCTTTGGGTCTAAATAAGACGAGTTGAAGGAGGTTTCTGTTGGATCAAACGAAACCGTGCGAATATTTGACTTATCATAACAAACCCCAACTGCACCGTCTTGGTGGGGAGGCGGAAACTTTTCGCTTTTGCTCGTTTTTTCTCGAGCTGTGATCCTCAGAATCTAAACAAGAAAATGGAAGACATCTAGTTAGTAAATAAAAGACAGCTGAATAAACTCGGAATCTAACTGGCATACATTCAAGTTCGACTGAATCTCCGCATTGGCTTCTGGAGCTGGGACTGCTTGGGAAGTTCGCTCACATATTCTAACTCTCTTGACACCATCATTAACATTCGTCTTCAAAGCTTCTCCCCTTTGCCTATATCATATGATACCACCTTTTAACAGTGAGTTAAAATGTTAAAAACAGTAACACAAGGAGAAATGAATCATATAACCTTCTTGCTTCTTGATCTCGTAGCTTTACATCCATCTCTTTGCTCGGTGGATAGTGAGGTAAGCTTGATGGATCACAGGCATAAGGTTCAGTATTGAAGAACTGCAGCCGTATTAGAAAGAACACAATCATCTCTACTACCAAAATTATGCAAGGAGATGTATATATGATTCAAAGTACTATATGAAATTGGTCAGTTTGAGCATTACAGACTTACGGTGCGTCAAATCCAATTACGAAACCCCTTGTTAATTGTCACAATGACAAGTTCAATGACAATATTTATTCTGTAGATTAAAACTATAACAAGTGACAGTCGAAAGCAAAAAAAATTAGCATAACAAAATCATTTTGTATGAAAAAGTTTACTGACTTCACTATTCAAAGCAGCGGTGGCGGTTATTCGGTCATCCGGGTCAATTGAAAGAAGTGAATCGACAAGAGAAAGAGAGGAGGCCGGAAAATCCTTAAAAGTCATAACCACACATCGCCTGTATGGTTGCTGTGGCTTGAAGAGTGTTGCGTTGGGCAACTTATATTTCTTCCAGTACCCGTCAGACGGCGAACCGCACAGTTTGAATATCTTGTGCAATTGCTCAACCTAAAAAGAGTTACATCAGGATTATGCAAACATGCATCAAACTTCAGGTAACCATATCCAAATTCATTACAAGATTTATAAGTAAACATCGATGAAGAAATCCATATTCTTACAAAACAGAAACTGTACCTCTGTTCGCCCTGGAAGTATCGGTTTCCCTGTAAGCAGCTCTGCAAGAATGCAGCCAGCACTCCAAAGATCAACCCCGACACCATAATACGTAGCTCCAAGGAGGAGCTCTGGAGGACGATACCAAAGAGTGACAACCCTGCTTGTCATTGGTTGCTTGCAACCAGGATCATATGAGGTGGCTAAACCAAAGTCAGCTATCTTCAGAATTCCATTGTTGTCAATTAACAAATTGGAACCTTTAATGTCACGATGAAGAACACCATTGTTATGGCAATGCTCAAGCCCAGAGAATAGTTGCTTCATATAGCATTTCACCTAAAAGTCAGCAGAAATATCAAGAAACCTCTTAGAATAACGAAGAAATCGAATCAGATGGTGAAATAAACTTCAAATATTTTAATCTTTTAGTAGCAAGTGTGGCTAGGCTGCAGACACAACAGAAATTCACCACATGTACACTAAAGATAGCATCATAGTTGAAAACATTGCAAATGCTTCTCAAGGATAGCATCATAGTTGAAACTACAAATGACATATACATGTAGATTCCCCTAAACTTATCCAGAAAAGGAAGGGTACAGGGACCCAATTCTTGAAAATCCTTACTAAATTCATCACCACAACAATAAGCCAATAACAAGAAGACAAATACAAGTAAAATAAATTATACAAAATCAAACAATTCTACCAAATCCATTACCAACTCAAGTTTCATTCCATAACAAGCCATGCAATGAATATGAACTACACTATATATCATACAATGTCATCAAGAGGACTAGAAAGTAAAAACTACCTGTGGCTCAGAAAACTTGGCTCCGCCTCCAAGGGAAGCAGCGAGGCCTGAAAGATCATGCTCCATGTACTCGAAAACCAAGTAGAGACTACTAGACATTCTTGAAGTAACCAATCCTTCAAGCTTAATGACATTTGGATGATTGAGACGATGAAGAATAAGTATCTCCCTAGCCATAAATTTGACACTATCTGGGTCTGAAGTATCAAACCTCACCTTCTTTAAAGCAACTATCTTCCCTGTGATCATATCTCTTGCCTTGTACACATTACTGTACGTGCCTTGCCCAATCTAAATTTCATTACCCATTATAGAAATCAATCGGAATTCAACATTGCCCAACATAATTCAATAATCTGCCCACCAAGACTCATCTCAAATTGATTACACAATTTTAGGGTTTTTTCTTGAAAAATCTTACCTTATCAAGCTTCCTAAATGTGTTGGCCCCGCGAGGAGTAAAATCATTGATGACATCACCAATTACGGAAACCAACCACGTTGGCCACCCATTATGGGTGGTGGCGTTAGGTTCGAACCTCCACCGCCGGTGATCAATCGCCGAAAAGCTCGAAATAAGGGAGTAATCAGTTCCACTTTCATCCTTTTGTTCTTTCAAAGCATTACCCTTATTACCGGAGTTTAGTGTCAAAGAAGGTTGTTTTTCCGGCTTCCGTCGGCGGTGGCTCTTATCTCCGTCGCCGGAAAACGGCTTGCCGACAGTGCAACCCATCACATAGTGAAAACACAGGCAAATCAAGAAGAAAAAAATGCTGGGTTTTGTTGGGTTCTCTTGGTATTGTTGGTAGAGAAAGGAAGATTCAAAATTGGTGGGTTTTTGGTATGAAACTGTAGATTTTCTTTGAAAACCTTTTCTGTGCCTTTTTGGAAGCTGGGTTTGTTGTCGTCTTTTAGCCAGCAAGGAAGGAGGATATGGTTGTCAAATGAGAGAGATGGAACAAATGGGGAAGAAAAGAGTAGACTACTAGGGTATTCAGATATTGTCGTTGACGAAAGAGCCACAGGGCTAAAGGAATCTGAGAAATTCCCGGGAAAGCGGTTTGAAAGAAAACACGAGAAATTAGAAGAAAAAGAAGGGTGTGAGAAGAAAGATAAGAACAGTAACTCTTCTTCACCGGCGTTTCAACGGAGATGTTGGGTGGTAGCTCTCTCTCAAACTCAGATCATCTATTGATGTCTGTATTTTCATTTAATTTTTGCTTCGAAAAGGTTTGGGGACAGTATACCAGCGGGGTGTCTTGTTTTTGTAGGGCACTAACCTCCACCTAAGTTGTCGTTTTAGTTTTTATTTACCTAAAATCATTTTAATGATAGGGAGAAGTTCTACATCCAATATCGATTTTATTTCTTTTTTACTTAAACGGGTAGCTTGAGCTGATCATCGTCCCGTCCTACTGCTGGGAAACCGCAATCTGTCCATCATGACCAAGAGTAGCCAACATATTTGCAACAGAATTGATTTCTTTGAAAATGTGGCTAACTTGAACCTGGTTGAAACTTGAAAGTAAGATAGAAGAGATATCCGAGATGGTCATTTCCAGTTCCCACATATGCATCTAAATTCTTTTTATGGAATTGATGATAGTGAGGTTGTCCCCTTCAATATCGATTCTACTTACTCCAAGTTGTTTTGCTTTGAATAAGCCTATTCTCAGTGTATATGCTTCAGTCTGGAGTACATATATATCCCCACATTTTCCAATATCAAATTGGATACCAGTGGAGTGTCTTGTTTGTTTTTTTTCAAAGTTGAAATTAGACATATCTTCAGATAAGTAACTGTTTTGCAGACCGATTTATTCATTTGAAAATTTCGTCACTCAACACTAACTTTTTTTTACTAATCTTAAACTTTATATTTTCATCCTAACCGCTTTTCATTAAAAAAAATCATTGAAAAGGATTGTAAATTTGTATTTCTCTTTATTATTTTCTTTTTGTCAACAATTTATATTTAACAATTATTATAGTTGTAAAAATGGGTAAAAGTTAGGCCGAATTCAAGTGATCGATCAGAAAAGTTGGTCAATATATTATAATTACCTAATTAAAAAACACGAGTAAACTATTTTGAATCTTATAGAAAGAACTTATATGTCACGTGACGTAACATTCTCTATATGTTTCAACCCAATGAATAAAATTTGATGACAAACAAAGCTATAGATAAGAAAGTCCACACGCCTCAGCCATCCAAATACTAACACGTCAAAGTGGAAAATGAGACTATGAAAGCATATAAGAATGTGTGTGGGTCCATCGCCATCTAAGCTATCTACGATGACAGTGTACCAAACCAAATACAAATTCAAAGAATGTTTTATAATTTCAGAGTATACTAATATACTTTTTTACTCGTCTTTGAAATAATACACAAAATTACCCTTAAATAAAGCTATTTCCCCTAAAATTTGCTATATTTACATTTTCTTTTAAAGAAAATCAAATTATATATTATAATACCGTTAAGATGTGTCTCATATCGACTATATTAAGGGTCCGTTTGGTTTTAACTCTGGAATCGGAAACAGAATGGAAACGAATCTAGTCCATACGTACACCCTTGTTCATGATATTTTTTGGAATCATTCCTTGTGGTTTGAAGTAAATGGAGTAGAGTTTGCTTACTTTTGATACTCTATAGGGTAACAAAATATGGGTGGGAAAGCAAGTGCACTTTGCACTAAACCACAAGGAATGATTTCATAAATTTTCATGAATAAGGATATGTATGTGGACTAAATTTGTTTCCATTCCGTTTTCGTTACCGGAGTTGGAACCAAACGGGCCCTAAAATGTGAGTCTATTATATATAAGTGCATGAGTTATCTCTCCTACTATCATTTCATTTTAAATAAAATTTATTTTATTATGTATGTGGCTCAATGAAGCCGTGTATTTGTTTACAATTGATCTCAATAATAATTTTTTATTATAAGTTGATCTTATTTAAATAAACATGTTCATAATAATATTTTTATAATAAGTTGATCTCATTTTAAAATATAGATTTTTATAAATATGATTATAAATTGGTTTCAATAATAATCTTTAATTAGAAGTTGATCTCGTTTAAATGACTAAATGTTCATAATAATCTTTTATTATAAGTTGGTCTCATTTTATGATTTAAATTTTTATAAATATAATTATGCCTTTTTTTACAACTTATACATGTACAAGTTGGTCTCAATAATAATTTTGTTATTATAAGTTGATCTCATTAAATGAATAAATATTTATAATAATTTTTTATTACAAATTGATCTCATTTTAAGATGTAGATTTTTATAAATATGATTTTAAGTTGTTCTCAATAATAATATTTTATTAAAATTTGATCTTGTTTAAATGAACAAATGTTCATAATAATCTTTTAGAGTAAGTTTGTCTCATTTTAAGATACATTTTTATAAATATGATTACAAGTTAGTCTCAATAATAATCTTTTATTAAAAATTTGTATCATTTAAATGAACAAACGTTTATAATAATCTTTACTTTTAAGTTGATTTCCTTTTGGACGGTGTAAGGAAGAGTTGGCGGCAAAAACCTCGTCAACAATACCAACGGTCCAAAACAAGAAGATAAGTCAAAAAAAAGCCCAACGGACAGCTGAAGGAACTTAAAAGCTCGTTTATGTTGCAAAACTCAACTTCTTTATTTATTTATTTTTGATCAAGAAGGTAAGAGGCTCGATTGCATCAAATAAAATTGGTGTATCGAGAGGTCGACAACCGGCAAACGGACAAACCGTCATGCAAATAGAAAAACCAAAAAAGGAAACAAAACAATCACCACAAGCAAAGACTGAAAAAGTGAGAAAGATCCAAAAATCGGAACAGCTACACATTGGGAGAAGACGCGAAACACTCGAGGCTGGCAAAACATGGAGAAGGCACGGGCTAGATGAACTGGCGCGGTGTTTCGCCACAGGGAAGCAGGAAGAAACCTTTTTTAGGGAATGGCATACCTCTTGAGGAGATGTGGATCTCACGACGTTGCCCCCACCTAGATGGAGTATCTTCGGAGACCTCAAACACAACCACGATCAATACGATCATCAAGGGCATGTGACTACGACATCTTCCAACACGATCGTTTAGGCCACACTCGGAGACCTCAAACTCAACTCCTTTATGATGTATGTAGGATATGGTCTATTTTATTTTTTTATTTTTTTTCCAAATACAACTTAGACTTGTATGACTGTGATGTTAACAAGTCAAAGTCTCAAAAGATGGTGAATTGGTGCAAGTTCTTCTTCTAGAATTTCAAACTTCACCAGCCACCTTAATGAGACGCGGTGTGGCCCCTCTTCTCCAATTAACAAAACTGTCAATATATAATCATATTTCTGATTTTATAAATATAATTGTTTGTATAGGAGATGACACTGATTAGGTTAAATTTTAACGTCGTTATATCGCTTATAAGACCAATTATCTTAATGCCATCGTCCACAAACTTGAATCCAGATTACATAACATGTATGATATTCAAACATAAGACCTTCATGTTAGGAAGGTTGATTTTTTATTTTTTTTTTGATTGAATACTTTACTATTTGTTATATTTGATATGAATATTTTTTAAAAAAACAGAACCCTATTCTAGATTCGGCCCCGTCCAACATGGAAAAACGACTTCTTTTTTTTTTTTTCCCAAAAGTCCGGTCCAAGTTCGGATTCGCCCAATCGACTTATATTAATGATAGCTCGGATCTTATCCAACAGAGATTCAATTATGAGATGTTACACCAAACTCTAAAACAAAAGATTCCAAGTAGGCTCATAGCATAAACAAGTCGTAAATGTACCCCTGAGTCTACAAAACAAAGGGTAACTCCACCAAAACAAAGGGTACTCCACCAAATTCTTTCATAAAACAATACACATGCAGGTTGTACCTATAAGAGAGCATGAGATGCTGCTTTTGATGGATCAACTTTTATTCATATTCACATAAAGAATAGTGTAGTTCTTTAATTGTAATTGTTAAATACTAGTATGCGAACAACTAACAATCATAAATCCAAAAACAAATTCATACTATTTTCATTATTTTGGGCAAAAGAACCAGTCCAAACCTTGTAATCCAAAAGAGTTTTAACTAACCATTAATGTTATAAGGGCTCGTTTTATTTGGAAAGACAAGTTTGAATAACTCGAATCCACACATAAGGAAATAAAAATGTTAAAATCGCACATTTTCGTAAATGGTTAATTCTGATAATATTTGCTAATAAACACAGAAATCAGTTGAGTAATTTTAAAACTCAAAACCTAATTACACAAAAATCATACCAAACAACCCTAAAGTTAATTGAATATGCACAAATTTTCAAAACAGAAGTTTATTTTTACAATTTAAAATGTGGATTAATGATCACATGCTATTGTAAAATTCAAGTAGAAATCTTTTAACCTTCTATTCCAAATTGTTTCCTATTGAGTTTCAAGTATTTCATTTTCTCGACCTTGATTGAGAAACATATATGATTAAATTCATAGAAATTTAACTTTCCAGGTTTAACAACAAATTACCCAAATGATAATAAATCATAATAGCACTTTACACCACATTTTAATTGGGTTATCGCTGTAAGTCGACTTTTAATTACCATAGGGAGACAAAGTAGGGCCTGATACTTCTGAATTCTCTATAGTAACGTTGAGCAACATCTTAAAAACAACCTAAAAAAAGACAAGATTACGAGATTATGACGGAAAGAGGCGGTAAAAGGGAGCCTAGAGCAAGCCCTGACTGGAAACTAGTCGCCGCGCATCATTCTATGACATAGCAAATCTATATTTTGTTACTTTCCCATCAGTTCTGTAACCCGAAAGGGCAATGTTTAATCCAAAATGGGTATCAAGAGGTGATTGACCATAAACCCCCGAGAGAAGAAATCATAGATGTAAGTCATTGAATAGAAAGAACTAATTAAAATGACTCCAGATAACTTTAACATATTGCTCAATACCATTAATCATTCTCCTTCACATTCTCTGCAAATGTCAGCCCTCCAATATCAGCAGGTGAACACCAAAAAGAAATTGCCACGTGAACTAGCCCGTGCAAAGCTTTTCGAGAGCGAGGTTCTCGTCACCGCCTACTTCCTCCAAGGCACTTCTCACTAAAGCCTCGGGAAAGCCCATTTCTACAAGCTTTTGTACCTAAGACAATACATATGATACAAGAATTTACGTTCAGCATCTATCCATGTGAGTTAACCAGTTTTGGGAATGCCTAGCAATTTACCTAAGCAAATCAGACCGATACTAGAGCAAGAAATAAGCAACTAAGAGATTTCCGGGCAATACTGTTTTGAAAAGATGAGTTTGTACCTAGACAATGCATATAATACTATAATTTTCGTTTAGAGTTTATCCATGTAGATTAACCATGACTGGAATGTCTAGCAATTTACCCGAGAAAAATAAACCAATATTAGAGCAGGAAATAAGCAAATGAGATTTACACTCAAAAATACTTTTTTGAAAATATGAGGTCTCGGCTCACCTTTTCCTCTACCCCGTGAGATGATGTCTTGGCAAAAGCTTCTGTCCAGTAACGAGCTGTTCCCAGGAAAGTCTGATATTCTTTGAGGTACTACACAAAATCATGGGATATCACTATATCAGTATAACCATCCGAGAATGAAAGATGTCAACTTAAGAATGTTAATCTCACAAGATAAAGCAACCTGTTTTGCCACCACAGCATCTTGTGGATCATCAGGTTCTGGAGTAGAAAGCAAAGCTTGTATGGACAGAAGCGCTGTCTTCAAAGTGAGTGCAGGACTCCACTGATCCTTCAAGATGTCTAAGCAAATCGCACCACTCTGGCTGCTAACATTAGGGTGCCTTGAGTATGTAACAAACAACAAAAGATTCAGGCATATGAAAGCTCATAGTATAATGAACAAAGTATATTGAACTCCAATCATATCCTGAAGATTTTTAATAGTAGCTTAACAGAATTCACTAACTCAAGAACCCAAACAAACACACAAAATAGCCAGTGAAGGTATACCACTGGAAGCCCATTTCAGTTCAGATACAGGCAAGTTGGATACATTCACTATATACTCTGGCATACACTTAAAAAGCCTTCCAGTAACATAAAAGTCTCATACTTCAGCTCAATCTGCCTGCTAAAGTATATCCCAAAGTCCAAACCTAACAATTAGGTTAGATACACAGCACAAAACACCTTAGCCAGAATAGATCCCCACACATTTACTACTTGCTTCTCTAAATAGAATAACTCTATGCAGAAAACTGGCAGACAACATGATATAATGGAGGAAGCATCTACGGTGAGTAATCACCACCGAAAGAAGGAATAAAATCAGACTTTGTATTGTAGGTATTTGGCCATTTTCAAAAAACTAATTATTTTGTGGTCAGTTATTTGTTGAATCAACCACTGCCATGCCTTTGTGTGTATGAAGAGCCAATGCCCCTCTGTGCTTGCCCCTCTAGCACAGGCACCCTAGTTCAACCCTAACTGAACCAATGTTCACTGCTTTGTATGCTTTTTATTGCTGCGTCACTTATCCAACCCGGAATCCATGCAGTAACAAAAGAATAGCAAGAACAACACAATAAGTTCTACTAATCACAACAATGTCCATTTGAATCCCGGAAACATATGCCCTGTACAGTCCCGTACACATCGGGACAGCCTAGCATATACAATTAATCTAAGCGCATCATTAAACTCAAATTAAGAAGATAAATGAACAGGAATATATGCAACAGTATGAAGATTAAATCAAAATATTCAAACGAAATAGGCAACATACATGCATCACACTACACATACCAGACTTTTGTAGCAAAACGCATCTTCGGCGGCTCAAAAGGATAACCATCTGTGAAGACATATACATGTATCAGAATTATGCATTCAAGTGAAAAATAGCCGATCAATATACTTCATACAAACAATTTCACACTATATTCCCTAGCATCAAGATTGATATTTTGGACTACAAATGGTGGTATTGATGAAACTTGTTTCCAAAAGGTATACAAACAAGAAACTATCGCTTGAAACAGTGTCCAAGTTCCAATCTTATTGTCTCACATGACTGCTCATAAAAGATGATCAAAATTTCAAGTTCCCCACACGATTCCTAACATAAATTCGCTGTCCCTCGCGGAAACCTGTATTGCTGAAAGAACAATTCCAAATTCTTTTTCATCCAACCTCCAAAGCCGATGAGTATCTGAATCTCGTTCATATTCATTAAACTAAAATCAAGAAACAACGAGGCAGACAGAAGATAGAACCCTAATAAAAGTCTGAGAGAAGGATCGCAGAAAGAAAACAGTTACCAGGCAACACGATATCGACGGAGAAAGTACCACCTTCGTAAGGGGTATCAACGGGGCCGGGAATGCTTCCGATGAGATGAGAAAGAGAATCGGCGACGGGCTTGACGCTTATGCCGGAGACCTTAACGTCCTTGTTGCATTCTTGGAGCTCCTTCTGTACTCTCGCAAAGTCCACCATTGTCTTCTTCTTCCAATACTCGATGAGAGATGGATGATGAATTGGAAGATGGTGAAGTTGAAGTGTCTTGTAGGCGGTGGTGCTTTGGAAAGGGGAAAAGAATAACCAGGACGGGAAGAGGAAAAAGGAAGCAGGCAATCGACGGTGGGAGATGGAGTAGAGGTGTGGCCCACCGTCAAGTGGATGCATCTCCGCCGATGATTTTGGGATAATAACTTAATTATTTCATTTAATTTGCCCTTATTTCCAAATAATATTAACAAATTAACCCTTTAATTCTTATTATAGTAATTAAAAACCTACTTATATGTTTCATGTTTTAGTATCTTATTTCGTACACGCGTGGTTTGATTTGTTATGTGTTTTTGCCGTGGGATAGATATAGAAGTATTGAGTAATGAAGAAGGGGATGTTAGTGGAGTGATACATGGGAGAAACGAAGGGGTGTTACGGGCACGGTTTTAAGAGTTCGTTAATGCATGACGTTTACGGAATCTGTGACCGCTATGGTATAGCGGTCACAGGTTCCGTAAATTTTTTATTTTTTTTCCTGACATCATAGTTACCGGTTCCGTACCCGTGATGTTGTTTTTTTTCGAGTTAGAATTCATGTAGAAAATTATTACGGATCCGGAACCCGTAATCATGACGGTTACGGGTTACGTAAATGTGACCTTATGACGGTTATGGATCCGTAAACGCCGTGCCTTTATTAAATCTTGACCTGTGCGTTTACGACTTCCGAAAGGAAATGTTACTATATGTTTCAAAGTTAACGATTATATATGTTTATATATTTTACCTGAGGAAGTATTAATTGTAGGTGTGATACTTCTTTTATTAATTGTTATTATTTGATCTA
This sequence comes from Fagopyrum esculentum, assembly GCA_033239045.1. Lineage (NCBI taxonomy): Eukaryota > Viridiplantae > Streptophyta > Magnoliopsida > Caryophyllales > Polygonaceae > Fagopyrum > Fagopyrum esculentum. The sequence goes on from BSUD01000006.1 coordinate 2,203,186, forward strand.
TATGTTTATGCTTTTTTTAATATTTCAAATGATGTTGTTTTCTTCATATTAAATTTTGGTTAGTATTCTCATGATCTTCTTTCTGTGTGAATATGTGTATGTTTTGTCTTTTTTAGCCCTGGATATAGTGTAACGTAAATTTGTTCATGTGTAGAACCAGGTTCGCATTTGTATAAAGTTACTTTATCAAGTGTTTGTCCGTAAGATTTGTTTGTTGTCACTGCGAAACAAAGCTTAATGGGGAATTCTTTTCTTTGAAATGCAAATGTGTATTTTGTAGTTTATGGTTTTAATGTTAATCGTTTTGTAGTTGATGGTTTTAATGTTAATCGTGGAATAAATGCTTGTTCGCCTTTATAATATCATGTTGTTATTGTGTGCATTATATTTTTGTAGAAATTTTTACAAAGCAAACTTGTACCGTTACAATATTCGTTTAAAGGGTCTATGTTTCGTAATAATATTAATGGACAATTTTGTTTGAGCACTAAAAGATGTAAAGTCATTCATGAAGGTTGTAATGTGTTTAAAAATTCTGTTGTGTTGGGTATATATTATGGATGTCATCTATTACAAATATTGCATATGTTTTGGGTAATCTCGGGAAGTTAGCTATTAATGGTTCATTTATGCAGTTAACATCTATATTTTTGGCGTTAAAATAGCTCTTTTGGTAAAAATGTCGTTTAAAGAATATGTGTTCATTTATCGGAAAAAGGTGTTAATTAATATATTTGTAGCACCGTCTTTAATGTTTGTACAGGGAACTATATTTTGCGGTATTTGAATGTAGGATTCAGTTTGGAGTTTGTCATCGCCTAATTGTAGTAGAGAATTTGCAAAGTCACGATTTTCTGTTGCCCTGATATTTTCATCTAGCTTGAACTTTATTATAGCTAGCCACATATATGAACTAACTAAACTTGCTTTTATTGCTTCCTTTTGTCTTTGGTTAGGAGCAACTAGGAGTGCATGTCTGAAGTCCCACCGAATACTATAACTTTGCCTCAAAATAGGTGCTTTGAGTCAAACACATCTTGTAACAATGAATTTAATGATTCAATATTCTTTTTTTGTCATACGCTTCGTGCCATGTAATTAAAATTGTATGAAGAAGTAAATTTGATAAGCTACTTTGTTTTGAGACGCTGCATAATTGTGTATTGTTATCGTCTATTGAAATTTTGAAGCGTGAGTGTGTTGTCCTTTCAATTGGTAAGTTTGAAGCAGCTATTCCGCAAATGTTGCCGTTGGAAGAACTATTCTGTTCATTTTCCTTAATTTCGCGTATAGAGTACAATATAAGAATGTTTTTCCGGTCCCACTAGGGTCGTCTATGAAAAGTGCAACAGGTTTGTTTTCCTTTACGTGTTTCATAATATACGTGTATGTTGTTTTCTGCTATTGTTTAGTAATTTAAAAGCTCTTACATAATGTTCTAGTATTGGTGTACTTAACGCGTCTTCTATTTCGCGATTTGATTGAGTGACTCCATAATACTCTATTTCAAGATGTTTTATTCTGAAATAAGTTACTGATTTTTCCATGCCGTCTAAATATGAGTCAGTCTCGCTCCACGTCGAACTAAATACTCTTAATGTGTCTGTTGCATATCGGTGCTTGTAGTAATGTGAAAGTGAGGTATAATTGTTATCCCATAATTATTGGAGATTTATTTGTGTACGGAATACGAGGAAAGTAACAAATAGTCTATAGAACGTTTGAGGCATTTGTATTGTGATTGCCTCAATCATGCATGCATCAGTATATCCATTAACTTCTATAAACTCTCGTTTTAAAGCGGCTTTTTCAAATGTAAGGTACAGTTGTCCATCAATTGTCTTTATATATTCATAGGATGTTTGTCCTTTTACATGTGTGAGTAATAAACGCAAATAATGACATATATGAGTCGCCCGACTGAAAAATGTCGGTATCTTCTTTGCCATGCTTTGAGTACAGTGTAGTTGGTGAAAATTGAATTGGAAGATCGAATAATCACAGTTTGAATTCTCTTACACGTAAAAAGTGTATATTTTGCACATAAGGTTGTTAAGAGATTATCTTTTCTCTGACCATGTTTTGTGATCAATTATGCATAGAATATGTGTGTCCGTCTTTCACAATAGAAGAGAAAGTAATTATAATTTAAAAAAAAGTTTCTTTACAATCAATCAATACCACTAAGATCGTTCCTTATCATCCAACCAAAGCCTTCTATACCTCTCCAAAGAGCTCCTTCGACTAGAGTTATGGCGAAATAACCACATGTAACAAAAACACACCTAATAATGAATAAATATATACAAGAGTACCAATATTCAGTTGATCTAGTGGTAAAGTTAGGGTGGACATGGGACAGGACGGGACGGGACAGGGGTTGTCCCGCGTTCTGTCCAGCAAGTTATTTGCGGGACAGAATTTATGATTTTTTTCTCCGTCGCGCGCGGGCGCTGTCCCATGTGGGACGGGACGAGACGAATCCCGCGAAAATTATGCATCGATTATATTCAATATGTATACTTGTTTTCTCTCATGTTTAAATACACAAATTATCGGGGAAAAAACTTGATACCCAATTATTGATTCATGACGCCTACATTAGTAGTTAAAACATTGAAAACAAATTCAAGTTACGTCAAAGTGTCTCACTGATTCACATTCAAAAAATAATTACATTTATTTAACTATCGATTACAATTGTGGAAATCCACAAATACAAGGGCGATATAACGGACTAGAGCAAGAGCAACGATGAAACAAACTAGAGCAAGACGACGAACGGACTAAATCAAGGGGCAGTAGAAAATCTAGTATTTTAGATCCAACCAAATGAGTCGTAAAGAATGACGAAATCACTAATGAAAAATTATCGATCTAATAATTTTGAAAATATAAAAATATTTTAAAAAATAATATTTTTAAAAATTATAATTTATGTATATTATTAATCAATGTAATAATTATAAAAATATAAAAATATTATTTATATATATATGGGACGAGACGGGATTAACCGGAATGTGAAGTCTCCGTCCCGCGTCTCGTCCAGCAAATTTTTCACGGGACTGGACAAGATACACATTTCTTTTCAAATTCCGCCGGGATCGGGATCGGACGAAATTAATCTAGATTTATGCCCACCCTAGTTAAAATGACTAGAATTTTAAGTGTTCGCTTGAAGATTTGAGTTTGATGTTTCAGATGGGCTCCACTATATAAAAGAAATGTATACAAGAGGACACGGTTCAGTTTGGCAAATTTGAATAAGGCCGACACCGTCAACAGAGCTCATGTGGGCTTCTTGGTTTTCAAAAATTTTATCTTCTTAAATTTAAAAAAAACTGATATTCCCCATTTTCAATGGATTGATTCAGCCACTGAATGAAGAAAAAGGGTGGGGTGGCCTGGCCACTGCTCACCCATCCAGACAATTCATTCATTTCTCACCCTCTTTCTTCTTATTAGGGATTGCGATGTTTACAGGCTCTAGAGATGGATGAGTTTGCGAGCAACCGCGAGATAAATTGATTAAAAACAAAATAACAAAAGGGCTTGTGTAGAAGAATTCTCAAGACCCAGCAAGAAGATTTAGGAAGCCAAGCCTAAAGCCCCCTCTCTCATAGATAAGATACAAGGAGGGGACAGTATTTTGCCTAAATTCATAATCTTTCGTTTTCGTTCTTCTCTCCTCTCAAAACCCATAAAAAAAGTTCCCTCCTTTTTTTTTCCCGATAATATATGTTGGAGATAGATTCGAGCAGGGTTTACTGAAAAAAATATGTTCATTTGATGAATCGCTACCTTCAGCTTTTTTTAGGGGTGCGTCTTTCATTTTCTCTATTTGTTGATCATTCATTGTGTTTGATTTCTCCTTAGTTTCCCTGTAGATGTTTGATTATCAGCTTCTGTTGACTGTTTTGTCTTGATTTATGTGAAATTGATGGATTTTACATATCAGATTGCTGATCAACTTCATCCTTTGAATCACTGTGATCCTGATTTGTTTTTGTACATCTGTTTAATTGATTATTTCGTATGATGAATATGGAGGTGCCTTGCCTGCGTAGATTTACTTTACCTCCTAATTTTGATGGTTGATGATGAAACACACATTTTTTAGCTGGTTGCAGCTGTGAGCTTGACGATGTTGTATATTAAACTATGTGGTATGTTACACTACAAAAGAAATGATGTTCAGGTTTGAATTATTTTTTTGACATGAACGTGGTGAACATTTGTTTCTTGTTAAAAAGTTAATATGAATATGGTGGATTTTTTTGACAATGTTGAATTTGCTTGGCTCGTTCTGATGAGTAGGTGATTAATTATCCCTTCATCCTTTGGCATGTTATGATGAGTTTATTTTCGTTTTTTCAGGACTGGGCTTTGGTTTCTAGAATGTTCAACTTTGACCTTATCACTTGTTGTGTCGAAGGCAAACTCTCATACTTGAGTCTTTCTGTTAGTCATCCATTAGAGCCAGCTCTTGGACAATGTCTGCTTAAGGAAATTATAACATTGGTTGACCGATAGTTAATATGTAGTCTCTAGGAAGTAATTTGTTCAGTCTTCAATCCGACAACCATTGTATTAGTCTATAGTCTCCAGGGATAGGGTAGTTATAACTGGGTTAGTCTATAGTAGTAGTTTTAACTTTTTGGAAATGGGTTTGCCTCAAGTACCAACCAATGGTATTGCTAAAGAAGCTGCTGCTTCTCAAAGCACGGTTGTACAAAGTCCTCAGCGTTTGGTTGCTGTGAACACTTATGATGTCAATGGAATGCACGGAGCAAATGTGTTCAATAGACTATCTGGGCATTTATCATTCTCTTCAGTAGGAGCCCGCCAAAGAGAATCTCCTAGTGATCATCCTACAGAAGTGGATTCGACAGATGTGTCGAAGGAAAGCACTTCTCATATGTCAGGCCTTAGGATTAGACAAAAAGATCCAAGTGAATGGCTTACCAGTACTAGTGGAAGCATGGATAGTCATAGTCCCCTAGTTAGGGTGGTTGGCTTTGAATCGAAGGAATGGATCTCATCAGCCAACACGTTTGAAGCTAACCAAACAGATGATGGAGACACCTCTGGTAATGCTATTGAGGGGATTGGGTCATCAGCTAGGAAGAGGATGTTATCTCCTATAAATTGTATACTTCATCAAGAACAGTTCAACGGGGATGCATTAAGCATTGGCAAGAGTGTTTACCGAACAAATTTACAAGTTGGTGGCGATGATACTCGCAAAATTTCTCTCTTACAAGAGAACAAGAAAGCTCACATTACCAGCTCTGATGATGCGGGTTTGGCAGTTTGCTACTCATTTGCTTCTTGGGAACTGAAAAACATAGATTGTTGTGGTGAAACACTAAACGATAGGCCTGTGAACAGAGCATTGTCTTTATCATTTGAAAAAGGTGTCTCCCCTCCATTATCTCTTTCACCCCTTGGTCGAAAGTTCCATCAAAGGACACAAAAAACACAAGGATATGATGATGCAGAAAGGGATTCTGATTGTGAGCATCTAACATGGAAAGATGTTCAGCAGTCTCTTGATGAATTCCGATTGCCGACTGGGAATGGCCTGTTTACTCATGAATCCAGGTATGATTTGAGAAATGATACACCTCCTCCTTCTCCAACGTCAAAGTTGGGAAGGTCATTATTAGCCGGATTGCCGGTTAGAAGGTCATTGGTTGGCTCTTTTGAGGAGTCCCTTTTATCTGGTCGTTTGGCATCAACAAATGTTAGCAAGGTTGGCATATTTTTTCTTCCTATTGTGTTTTTATTCCACGTATTAACATAATCAAACTTTGATTGTGTACAATCTGATCACCTACTTTGTTACATGTTTTTGCATGTGCAGAAAATTGATGGGTTTCTTTCCATACTAAGTGTATCCGGTGGATCATTCTCACCAAGGCCTCGCAAGCTTCCATTTTCTGTTACAATTGTGGACGGAGAAAATTTCTTATTGTATTACTCTGAGATAAACCTTGGGTCTCGCAATGCATCAGAGAAAACTGAATGCCCCAAAATGAAAAGGAGTTTGAGTATCCAAGATCCACCAGCTGAAAAAAGCAGGTTGCGTATTCCAATGAAGGGCCGCATACAGCTGGTATATAGTTTCTCTGTATGCATCATTAATATGTATGAAATAGTCAATTTTGATATGTGGGGAGTACTTATTATTTCCATGTGAAGTGGAATATCAGCTAAGTTATTACTTTTTCATTATATCATTTCTAACTTTTGCTGATTATGGTCTGTGATGGAGATAGGATTCTGAATGTGATAATTCTGCATTTTTAGGTTCTCAGTAATCCAGAGAAGACGCCCATTCACACTTTCCTTTGCAATTATGATTTGACCGATATGCCAGCTGGTACAAAGGTATATTTTGTTATTTTCTTGTGACTTCAGTTTACATCTCTAAACAAGTAGCCTTATTGGCTGTGCAAAGATATGGTATACTTGATTTCCTCAGTTTGTTATCTTTAGTTTGCTTTCTCAGAATGTGCACGCAGTTTACATTCTTTGTGGGCTCAAAGCCTCAAACTGTTTACACAAGAAGAAAGTGACATTACATTCAATCAAGCAACATTATTAAATTGAACTATTTCTGCTGGTCTTTATACATTTTTACAGTCAGCTAGCCTTTGTACATTAGTAGTTATCCTAATTTAACTTTCATCTATGTGCTCATAGCTTCATCACTCTCCTGCTTCCCGGTCCTTAACGGTAGATGAGCGTGACCGAGTGGCTTCTTTAGTAAATTTTGACATTATATTATCTCTGTACTAGAGGCTTGAAGGTCCAGTACTCTGATTTTTGCTCTTTTTGTTGCTATTGGATGTGTCACTTGTGGAGAGCTTGACCCAGACACCGATGAATTAAGCGTAACACAGGACCTTAACCTCGTTTTGTAAGCCTTCGTCTTCATTTTGCCTGACAGCAATGAAAGTGAAAATGTTGAACCTTTAAAGTCTTATGAATTAGTTTCACGGTTTAATGTTTAATTTTATATCCACTTTCTTCTGGGTTAAGTGTATTTTCAGGAGGTTTATACTTCCTATGACCTTTCCAAGCTATCCAATGGAGATGTATTAATCAATATCCAGCCTTCTAGTTATTGAAGCACCGGGAATCATGTCATATGTTTTAGTTTCACGGTTCAATCATGCCCGGCATTTGTCAATGTGCATATTGTAGAGCTTGACTTGTTTCTGTTTTCTTAATAATATAGACATTCCTACGGCAAAAGACCACCCTAGATTCATGCGAAAAGACTCCAGCAGCATCGCATGGTAACAACGTCTCTGCATCATCAGACAATCCACATGAATTTGTGCAGACAGCAAGAACCAAAGATACAAGAACTAAAGAATCTCTATTCAAGTCGGATTTTGTCAGGACCCCAGAGAAGGAGAAAAACAGCTCATCCACTACATCTCCTGTAATTGGGACCAAGGCTGTACACACCAGTCCTTCAAAGATCAATGAGAGTGGTAACGGGAATGGTGTTCTTCGCTATGCACTTCATCTCCGGTTTCTATGCCCGCATCCTAAGAAAAGTTCGAAATCCTTCCAGAGGTCCAAATCTGATCCATTCTCTGCTCCATCAGAAAATGGCACTTGTGTTGACGGGGAACGCCGCTTTTACTTGTATAATGACTTAAAGGTGGTGTTTCCTCAGCGACATGCGGATTCAGATGAAGGCAAGGTAAGTTACGCTTCCTCGAATGCCCGACTGGTGTCATAATCTGATTATGATGAACACTTCTTCATGTTCTGACTTGTGTAATGTTTGCTCTGTGGTGCAGTTAAATGTGGAGTACCATTCCCCATCAGACCCAAAATATTTCGACATCAGCAACTGAACGACATACCATCTCAATCTATCAAATAATTGTTGCTTGTAAATATTTTCCTCATCCTTCGTCTGTACATTCTTCTCTGTTTTCAGCTGTACATAAACATTTAGCTTCATTCCTATAATTTGATCAGAATCTATTTCTTTTCCAACCAAGAAATCAATTTTTTAAAGTTTACTATGTGGCTTCCTGTTGATATCCGTCCAGTCTCTTATAGAGTTTTGGTGTAACCTTATACATTGCCTTGAATTTGAATTTGTCATGTAACTAAGCTCATTATTTCGAATAATGAGTTAGTGATTACCGATAAATAAATAAATAAGTTATATTATTTTTATTAATATACAGACCAATTTATTCTTATTAAATATATAATTTTTTTTATATGTTATAAGATTTTGTATTTATTTTTTATTAATATACGGACTAATTTGGTCTTATAACACTTTTTTTTGTTCAAAATTTTACTAAATTAAAACTGTTTGAACAAAAATGTATAGAAAATTAGTTTAAATTTGTTATTCTAGTACTTATTTTTATAAGACTTTTTTCGTTCAAAACTTCTATACATTTTCATTCAAATATTTTTTAATTAATAGCATAAAAAAATTTGAATTTTTTATTCCATTTTCCCCCCCTTTATTCTATACACTTCTTTTCCTTTATTCAATTAGTTAAAATTTCGTTCAAAATTTCACTAAATTAAAATCGTTCATATTTTCTTCAATTAGTTCAAGCCGTTTGTTCTAATAAGTCTTATTTTTTTAACACTTTTTCGTTCAAATTTTTTTTATACATTTTCGTTCAAACATTTTTGAATTATTACTATAAAAATTTTGAAATTTTTTCTATTCCAGTTTTTTCCTTTCTCCTCTTAATTCAAACGGTTTGTTCTAATGATTCATATTTTTTTTATGTTTCGTTCAAATTATGTGTTCAGTTAGTTTAGATTATATTGTATTAATAATCATACATGAGACATCACTCCCTCATCGAGGTAACCATGCATATGACTGTACCGTGGTTATAAATTTTAAAATACCTTAAAACTCATAATAATAGGCGTTTTTTTTAGCTATGCATTATACACCTCAGGGTTATAATTTTATTACAAGGTTTGTCCGGTTGGCGAGGGCGGCAACTACTCGAAGAAAAAGAAGGTGGGCAATGTCTTTCTCGGCGGCATCGGGTCCGGGCGGAGTCAGCGGCGAGGGTTCCGGTGGTTTTCTTCTCGGGTTTAGCACGACGGAAACTCGGACCTAGCAGCCATGGCGGACTTCGGCGGCAGTTGGAAAAGGCGACATATCTGGTAGCGAGGAGGCAAATTCTCCCTTGGTTTCTCTCCTGGTGACGACAAAGGACGACGAGCGACTTCTCCTCTACTACTCGCGTGGCTACAAATCTGGGTATACGAATCCGGCGACGATGGCTTGTGCGAGGGGTTCGGGGTTCCAAAAGTTTTGGTTGCCTTCGACGAGAGGAGCCCCATCAGGTTGTTCGAACAACACGCTCGAGATATGGTGGTTAAATGGCAAAAATATCAATTAGATAGATATCGTCTTTTTAGACTATCAATATTTTATTTCACCAGATATAAATAAATAAAACGTGACTTTAAAAATGTTAATACTATGAAAGAAATGGGTGAAGTAGATAGATTTTCGTTTAAGGTATTAGTAAAATGTCATTTAGTTTAACATGTATATGTAAATGTTCGGCAAAATCTGTAATCGAGTTGATATCACGTAACAAATTGTGTCGAAACCGAAGCTCTGAGTAATAGAAGCATTAAGGAGTTGTTGAGGTGAGCAACTCACATGGATGATGTAGGCATTATCTTGTAGAGACCCTAAAAATAGCTCTGCAAATTCGTCATCGCTAAAATCTCTCTTTGGCAAACCAAAGAGTTATGTTGGCAAACCATAAATAGCACTAAAACATACCCAATTCCCCATTAAGGGCCAAATATACAGCCATCTAGTTGCACCGTGTTAAGCATACCACATTCCAAGGAATGGATGGTGTAGGCATTATCGTGTTCTTGTTGTTGATTTGTAAAATGGATGGTTCTTTTTGATAAGAATGGATGATTCGTTCTTCAATCTTGAAACTAAGTATGTTTTATTGAAGGTAAGGCTAAATATGTTTATTTCCATGTTTTGTAAGATTAAAAATGTTTATTTCTAACGGTTTGTTTCAGCTACTTTGTGTCATGATAATGCTTTTATCTACTCATATATCATTGAATTTTCCATATATATATAATATGAATTCTACATTTCAATAGCTTTAAAATGACATATTGGGTCCGTTTGATAACGTAAATGAAGATGAGAATGAAGAGAATTATTTAGATGAAGATTAAAGAGATGAAAATGTTTAAGAGAATGAGTATGAAAATAAGTGAAATGAGTGTTTGGTAAAATTAATATTATTGTGGGTAAAATTATGAAAAAGTACGTATTCAAAATTTTTTTATAGATGAAAGAGATCAAAAAAGGAATAACGGTAAAAATGAGATTTTAGCATCAATAATCCTTATAATTGAAATTTTATAGGATTACAAAATTTTCATAATCTAATTCTCTTAATCTAACCCCTTTAATTTACTTCATTCTCTTACCAACCGAGATTACGAGAATTATTTTATCCTTTTTAATTTTCATAATCTTAATCCTTTAATTTATACATTTCCAAACAGAGTCATTATTTGTTTTCATCGCCGTGTTTCCATTTTCTATATTTTTAAGGATTATCGCTTCCCCAATTATTAGGTTGTTTTTCAAAAACAACTCTAAAAAAGGACCAACAAAAAAAAATTTTAAAATATATTTTTTTTTTCTTGTACTATCAATTTGAGTGACGTTACCTGAACTGCTTTCCATTTTCTTGTACTATCAACCGAGATTACGAGACTTTTTTTGCTTTCGGTTTCATTTTGATGTATTTTTGTGTAGTTCTTTTCTCCCTTATTTGTGTCATGACGGTTAGACCGTCTGCCGATTTTTTCGGCCTTTCGATCCACTAGACGGCGCGCCGTCTAGTTGTTTCGAACTGCTTTCCATTTTCAAAAAAAAAAAAAAAAAAAAAAAAATTTAAG
>BSUD01000006.1:2214397-2305537 GCA_033239045.1 Fagopyrum esculentum
AAAAAAAAAAAAAAAAAAAAAAAATTTGAGTGACGTTACCTGAAAGACGTTTGTTTGGTTGCTCAAAACCATGAAAACCGGATCCCATGTTGATCATTCAAATGAGTTCCTAGCTTTGAGCTAATCTCAAAGTCCGATACTAGCAGAACGGTAGAGCGGGGTCATATGCACAAGAGGTTTCATACTAAAACTAATTGGCAATATGAGGAGTAGCCCACCGACCTTATGTACTAGGCTCGGAGTACACTAGTGAATATAGATCGAGTTGCACTTGTCCACATGTTAGGATCGCGAGCCGAATTGAGGCTAACCGCTCTGATACCATGTCACAATCCGACTGACGGACCGCTCTGATAAACCCGGCGAGGTTCCATCCTAAAACTAATCGACAACAAGAGGAGTAGCCCACCGACCTTATATACTAGGCTCAAAGTGTCTCAATCTTTCGACGTGAGACTTTATTATCTCCAACAACTAACCCTAAATGAATGCTGAATGTGAATGGGTTGAATGTTGAACAATAGAAAAATGACATTAATTTGGACACAGAAAATGAGTTACCCAAACACTGAGGAAAAAGGGGAAGAGGTTCATCATGAATCCTTAAAATATGTTTGGGTGGCTATGGAACTTCTGCATTTGCATCATCCTCCATCAAAACAAATATGAACGGATAAACTCACTTCCTTGCATTCATAACTCTTTACATTTATTGCGGCTTTGTGTTGTCTTCATAGTATTTATATTATTTTTACTTGAATTATGTATTGGACACGTATCTAACATGCATAATTCTAGTACGTCTACCATATTTTTCAATTCCACATCATGTTATAAATTAAGGGGACGTTTCTTTCCGACTCCGAAAATGAAAACGAATTTAATTCATATCTATATCATTTATGAAATTGTATAAAATTATTTCTTGTGGTCTTAAGGCAAAATGCATTTGATTTCCCACATTTTGTTACCCTACAGGATATCAAAAGTAATCAAATTCTACTCCAATTACTTAAACCACAAGTAATGATTCCAAAAAATTTCATCACCAAGGGTATACGTATGGATTAGATTCGTTTCCATTCCGTTACCGATTCCCGAGTTAAAACCAAACGGGCCCTAACAGTGTATGCTTGGTGAAGTTTAGGGTTGTTATACAAGTCGAGTGATTCAGTATTGGACAGTTCGAAAAAAGTCCGGTTTAAATTTGTTCGCTTTCCGAAGGAGGCATAAATGAACCCATGTTATATCTGGGTTAAGATTTAGGTTCGATTTGGGTCATGTTTAACTTGACTTAACACTTGAAGGTTGTTATATTACTCGGACTACTTAGATTCAACCATTCACTTTCGAAACGAGTTGAACATAATCACAACTTACTTTAAAATGGAGTTTGTTTCATTGGAGAAACTTGAACTAACCTAAGTACGTAGTTTGTATGAAGATGGTGAATAGTTTGGGATACGTATGGAGTTGAAAGGTGATAGTGAAATGCGGTTGCAAAGAGAAGAGTTGCGTAGGATAATTGAGTTAATTCTGTTTGAAATTCTTCATAAAAAGATGTCAAGATCGAGGAGTTTGCATGTGTTTAAATTTATGAATGGACTTCAATTCCATTTGGGTAAAAATATGGTAGAAAGGGAAATTGACTCAATTATGAACTGCACGAAAGTGTATAATGAAGGTTATATAGTTATATGAGTGAGAAAGACTTAGATCTCACCGTAAAATAGTAAATACATCATCAATGCTTGTTTTTCATGTATAGTAAGGAAGTCCAATTTAACTGACTATCAATTATGGATTGATATCTTAATGTGAGGAGTATAGTACGTCAAACTACTTTTATGGAAACGAATGATGGAAAATGCTCTCTTTTCGACAATCTATTTTGAGAGTTATTTCTTTATGATATGTCGTCTGGTTACCTTCATCGTCACCGCCCTTTTTCCGGTGTCTTTGGGGCATGGAAGTGGATACTCCGCCAACCCTGATTGTCCCTACTGATTGATGGCGACACCCCGTCGGTGCGACATGTTGTTATCCCTACTAGAGATTTTTTGGCGCGCCTCAGGAGGCTATGCCTTCGCACGCTTGTGTTGACTCCGTTAATGTTGAGGTCCCCCCTCCCTCCGGATGTCATTCCCCCAAAGGCTTGTAGGGAGGTTTTACGACGGTCGGATTCTACTTTTCATAATGATTCTGCCTCCTTTGGCTCCGTCCTTGGAGTCTGGTATAACCCTTTTTGTTGAAGTGTTGTCTTTCTGTTTGGTCTAGATGACGACCTTTTCATTATGATTGTGCCTCCTTTGGCTCCATCACTGGAGTCTGATATAACCCTTTTTTGTTGAAGTGTCAATTTCGTAAATGAGAGTTGTTATGGGTTGCATTGATCTGTTTTGTAAGACCTCAGACTTAAAAGTGAGCATTGCCAAATCGAAGATCTTTGTCTCCGCAAATATTTATCGGGACTTATGTAATGATTTTGCAACCATGTGTGGTGTGAAGGTTACTCCAAATCTAGGTAATTATCTTGGTGTGCGTACCAAGAAAGAGACTTTTGCTCTGATGCTTGATAAAATGATGAAAAGGTTGAATGGTTGGAAAAGTCGTCATCTGAGCTTTATTGGACGGATTATGTTAGCTAAGTTTGTTCTCGCTTCCATTCATGCATATTTAATGGTTGGTATGACTATTCCTAAGGGGCTATTCTTGCAATTGGAAAAGGTCATTCAAGATTTTATACGAGGTGATACCACCTGCCAAAAGAAGTTGCATATTACTCCTTGGAGTGTGTTTTGTAAGTCGAAGAGTAGTGGTGGATTGGGTTTCTAAGAGATGGAGCTTGTTAACCAAGTTATGCTTGGAAAGCTTGGCTTGAGGTTCCTTACAAATGACGATAGTTTGTGCACTAGGGTTCTACGTAATAAATACATCTGTGGTGATGGTCGTTATCATTTAGCTCCTTCCCCCAGATGGACTAGTATTCTACATATCTTGTAGGGGCTCTTGGCTACCAGCACTTCTTGGGTTCTTTGTGACGGTAATGACGTCCTGTTTTGGGAGGACAGGTGGTTATTTGACAAGCCTTTGGTTGTCCGGTTGTCGTCGGCCTATGCTTTTGCTCATCGTGATGCTTCGGTGTGCAACCTTTAGAGTCCACTTTTTGAATGGTCCTTGCAAGCTTTCGGTGATCATCTTCCCTCACTGGTTCATCTGCGTTTGGCTCACTTCAAGATGACGAATGGGGAATATAGTGATGCAGTGCGGTCTACTTCTTTTGCGCTCCGTGATGAGCTCTTCTGGTCTTATTCTCCGGATGGCAACTACATTGTTGCCTCGGCGTTACATGATGTTAGCGCCAACATCTTCTATCACCCATGGTGAAGGTGAGTCATTTTGGGTTTTATGGCATGTACGGATCCAGGAACGTGCAAAGCTATAAATTGAGCGCAAATCTGGTAAGGTTTCTCTTTCAATTTTGCGTTTTTTTTCTTTTCGCTTATGTGTGTGGTTTGTCTCTTGTGTGTCGTCGAGTGAATGCAGATCTGGTAAGGTTTCTCTTTTGAGGACCTCCCAACCCCGCCATTGTTGAAGGCTGTGAGGATCTGCTTGAAGTGCGAGCCTGCAACCGTCGGAGAAGACAACTCTGGAAACCCTCGCCGGAACCGCCACAACCATCGCCTATAACCGTCGGAACCACCTACAACTATTAAGCATGTCCACGGGTCGGACCCGCCGGGCCGAGGGTCCAGAAGGGTGACCCAGACCCGGACCCGTGTAAAAGGCCAACCCACCGGTTTAACGACCCGGCGGGTCGACGGGTTGACCTTTTTATTTTAAAACCCAATTTTTTTTTAAAAAAAAATGAAAATGGATGACCTGGCGGGTCCACCCGCCAACGGCTATTTTATCCGTTGGATCCTTTTTTTTTCTTTTTTTTTTTTCAAAATTAACCGTTCACGGGTCGACCCGTCGGATCACGGGTAAGGATCACCTCGACCCTTACCCGTGGACATGCTTAACAACTATATATCGCTAGGAGAAGGTATTACACACACGGAGAGGAGTCGGAGGGAGGCCAGAGGTTCAAGGCTTTGATGAGAGACTTGTGTAAATGACGGAATTGTGTAAATGACAGTCTTGTGTAAATGACGGTCTAGTATAATTGACAGACTTATGTAAATGACGGACTTATGTTTCAAAAACATGTGGAAATGACAGACTTGTGTAATCAAAGTTTGTGCTAATGATAAGACTTGTGTAATCAAACCTTGTGAAATGACAGACTAGTGTACATGATATAAACAAACGAAACTTGTTTAATTAAAAAATGACCGAATGAAATTGTGTAAGAACATTGTGTAATTGAAAGGATGTATTAATATTGTGTAATTGAACTTGTATATTAATACTGTGCATCATAAAATTAAACATAATTGAAAGGAGAGAGAAAAATAAAACTACAAATTTATCATTACATTTAAATTAAAATAACTAACTTATTTTACGTTACAATTCTTGGGTCAAAATCAAAAGACCTTATAACTCATAATCCAACTTATAACCGAAAGTATCCTATTCATAAAAATTAACTAAATTTGGGAAATCGAGATGACCTAAACTCTATTGACCATTGACACATAACAAATGAATCATTGAAAAAAAGAAATTCCAATTATCAAATAAAAATATATATGACATTAATGGTGCTCAAAAAATTAAATATATATGACGTCATACACCCTTATATCCTCCTACTGAACGGTTTCGTTTCTTCTTCTTCTTCCTCACCCTTCCATCGTAATCTTCTGCAACACAAACTTGATCCAGACATTGCTATATAAGAAGCCCATCAAACTGAATATTCTTCCCATTCCATACAAATCTCTCACTTTCATTCCTCTGTTTTCTCCTTTCTCAACAAAAATGGACAACAAAAACCCAGAAATCAAAGAGAAAAGATACGCCTTTGGGATCTTCATCTTCCTCAGGATTCTTGCAGCGGCTGCATCTTTAGCCTCTGCATGTATTATGGTCACCAATAATCAAACTGCTGTCATTTTTGGCATTCAGATGATTGCTAGATACGATTACTCCTCTGCTTTCAAGTAACATTCTCTACCTTTGATTCTTTTTATCAGTTGATTTGTTTTTATGGGTTTCTAATACTTTTTCATGAAATTATGGAAATTTTGCAGGTTCATGGCATTTGCTAATGTGGTTGTATCTGGGTTTGCTCTGGTTTCTCTTTTTGCTTCCTTCATCTTCTCGAGGAAAGGGATGAGCCCAAATTGCTACTTCTTCTTCTTTCTGCATGATTTGGTACTTATCAATAGCATTTTCTTTTAAATTAGTTTTAGTACCGTTTGATATCGATAGCTGTGAACAAATAATGTAGAAATCTTTGTCTGAAGAAAAGATTTTGACTATCAGCTGCTTACATTAAGTTTTGGATACATTTTTTACAGGCGGTTATGTCACTGGAGCTAGCGGCGTGCGCGGCAGCTACGGCGGTGGGGTTCGTCGGAAGGTATGGAAACCCACACGCTGGGTGGATGCCGATATGCGATCACTTCCAAGGATTCTGCGACAGGGGGACGGCTTCGGTGGCTCTGTCTTACATGACGTTCATCTTCTTCCTCTGTCTCGCTATTATGTCTGCTTCTTCCTCAAGGAACATCAACTTCCACCAGAGCTTTATTAACAGTGTTTGATCTTAAAATTGTCTGCGTAGAGAAGACGATAACTTCAGAACTAATGTACTTGAATCTCCATCAATGGAGAATCGAAGCTTTGGGTTGTTTTTAATTTGTTATGCATGTAATTTAATTTCATTAGGGTCTCGATCTTAAATTTTAAAATCTCAACGACAAGTCGTAATCCGTCTAAAGTTCATCTTATAGCCTAATATTCACGAATATCAACTCTTCAACGATACATCATTCTCTTCGAACATTGAAAATTTGGAGGATGAATCACTTAGCTATAAAATACAATTTTTTTGATAAGAATACACTTGAGTTGTGAATTTTATCTAAGATCTGCATATGAAATTCTTGGCTGGAAAACCCAAGTCCCAAAAATTCGAAAAGATCATGTTCAATTCGTTAGATTAAGGTCTCTAAGTTGAACAGAGAAACAGATAACAAACCAGCGTCCCAACAAACACATGGTGATGGTCGGGCTCGGGTCGAGGGACTGACAAGTACCGGACTGGACCGGACCGAAATCAACATTTCCGGTCTTCGGTCCATAATCGGTTCAGCCCGTTCCAAACCTATTTTAAAAAAAGAATATCACAAAGGTTTTTTGGAACATCCGGTCCTGAACCGGACTTGGACCGGTTTTAGACCGAATAATTCGGTCCATTTCCTGTCTGCATTGATTCGGATCAGGTCCGAACCTACAAACAGTCCTACTGACAGGTTGAGCTGAGAACGAAATGAAATGCTACCACAAAGCAAAACTTGAGAATATATGGAGGCAAGCAACTCATACGAATGTCAGCCAATTCAGCACAAAATTGAGCACTCCAAACAGAGCCTAATCTCACTTATTAAGATTCAAAAGAATAAGACTTGATCAGGGTTATGTTTTCTACCACGAGAAATATTCATCATCAACGACAAATTAGAAAATCTACTCACATTGTAATATAAAACGTTACTATGAACAAAGAGACTAGAATGTATATGAGAGTTATACATACAGAACATCTCTTCATAATATTCATCTTCATCAATCAGGGTCTTGCAAAAACACCCCACAGTTTACCCCGGCCCAGACACTCTAAGAGCTTCTTAGCTCCTTCAGTTTCCAACTCAACAAGCTTCTGAAGGTAAGCGCAGGCTCCTGCAGCCACAATCTGTTTACGATACTTCTTCGAATGAGATAACGAAGACAAGATCAAAATTGGCCATTTTCTGTCCAAATTCTGTGTCAAAGGATCAAGTAACTGAACTGTATTCACTATCCCTCTCTCATCCTTCTTGAAAGCCTTCTTGCTTAAAGAACACAGCATGAGTCTTGATAAAGCTTTTGAAGCAACTTCTCTTTCTTCAACAGATTTTCCCTCTAGCATTCTGGTTAGGGGTGGTATGCAGTCGGATTCTGCTATCTCTCTTCTCGATTTCGAGCTGCAACCAAGTTCATATATGGCACCAGCAGCTGCGATTCTGACGCCTAAAACCCCGCAGTTTAATAGAGAAACCATCCTTGAAATGAAGCCTTCAGAAACCAGGATTTCCCCGATCGGCTGGAAGGAAGCGAGATTCCTAACTAGATCAACTGCCGGTTCAAGCGCTTCCTCGGTTGTTATCGTTTCGAAGCAACTCTTCAAGCTTTCAATCCCACCTTCTCGTGCAACCACAAGTTTTAATCCTTCATCGTTAGATAGCAGATTCGACAGACAGCCAATTGCATTCTCCTTAGCAATGGCTGTGCCGGTGGTAATTAGCCGTACTAGCACGAAAATGGCGTTTTCCTCCATGAAGTTCTCTTTGATATCTTCAAATTGAGCGAGATTTCTGAGTACACCAGCAGCAACGCCCTGGGAGCAAGGTGTCCCCGCTTGACAGATCTCCAACAAGGATGAGATTCCGCCTCTAGATCCAATCGCGCGAGCGTTCTCCTTGGAGAAGCTCAACGCCTGAAGGGCAACACAAGATCTCTCTTTCGCGAATCCACTCCCTGATTCGAGCACTCGAAGAAGGTGATTGAGTAGGAGCAGTCCCTCAGCGAGAAGCACGTGCTTGTTGCTCTCCACCGTCGAAACCCTAGCTATAGCAATTACCGCCTTCTCCTTCATCTCCATGGAGCTCGAATCGTCTATCATCCGTACAAGAACCGGAACAATACCCTGCGCAACGGCGATTAGAACGTTCTTGTCGTCGCTTTGCAATAGCTCTAGCAACGAATCCATCGCCGAAGATTTTGAATCCTGAGCACCAATTTGCAACCTAGTGAGAAGGTTCCTTGTATTGGATCTCACAGTCTCCCTCTTCGATACTGCCGCCGGAGAAGTCAAATTGGCATTACCGACCGATTCTTGGAGCACGCCGCTGCGGATGAGTATGTTGGAGTCGTGAATATGACGATCGATGAGAGCAGAGAGAGAATCTAGGTCGCTCTGAGTTCGGAGTTTGCCGTCGGCTGGTGAAGGGGACTGACACTTAGCCACGAGAGAGACGGCGGAGGAGAGTGTAGCCGAGACGGTGGAAATTAGGTCACCGGACAGAGGGTTGGAGGAGAGTGAAACGTTGTACTTGGAGAGATCACGGATGTGAGATTGGAGAACGGAGAGCTTGGAGAAAAGTATGGACCACTTGCCGCGAAATGTCTGGACGGTGGAGAGGAGGCGCTCATTGAGGAGGGATGCGAGATGAAGGTTGCAGGTGTCGAGGTCGCCGGTAGTTTCGTCGGGTGATGGTGGAGCTTCTTTCATTGCGGTCGCCGGTGGCTGCTGAGGTCTAATCGGAGAGAGATAGGGGATGAACAAACAGACACAAACAAAAGAGTTAACTAAGAAAGGAAAGAGAGTGACTGACTTTATTAATTACCGATCAGACGAGTGAAAGTTGTTGGAACGTGAACCCGCTTCAATCGCAAGCGTTGAAAGTTGATCCCCACGCGCCTGTATATTCTAATACTGATTACCATTTGGATGCATAATGCATTACATGAATAGTGTGACTTACAGCGGATGAAATCGCGTGGGAGCTAAACGAGGGAAATGAATGCGCAAATTGTGAGCATCGGGACTTGAACCGCAAGAATTGGAGATTCATGGAGTGGACTCGGAGCCAGCTGGTCATATATGAAGCTGACACCGAAATTTCCTAGCCCGCCATTCGCTCTCTAAACATACAAACTATTAGGACTCGGTATAGGTCCAAAATCGAACCGAACCGTCAAAAATCGAACCGAACTGAAAATCGAATTTTCGAAATACATGAACCGAAAATCGAATCTATAAAATTAGGTTCGGTTTCGGTGAGCATTGGTCCAAAATCGAACCGAACCGACAAAAACCGAACCGAATCGAAAACCGAATTTTCCGGAATACATGGACCGAAAATTGAACCTATAAAATTAGGTTCGGTTTCGGTTTGGACCGAAAACCAAAAAGTTGAATTATGCGAACCTAAAATCGAACCGATTATCTCTGTTTCGGTTCGGTTTAGGTTTTGGATGGAAATGAGCCTAAAAATTAACTAACAAATCTCGATAAAATAACAATAAAATGAAAATTTTCAATTATATATCAATTTTAGTATAAAGAGTTAAAACCTAAAAAAATAACAATCCCAATTAAACATTAAGTACTAATTAAAATTGCCACAACTAATGAAAATTTTCAATTATATAACAATTTAAATAAATGAGTTTTGGTTTTTCGGTTCGAACCGAAATCCAAACCGAAACCTTCAAAAACACGGACCGAAGATCGAACCTAAATTTTCGGTTTACGTTCGGTCTGAGCCGAAAATTTAGTTAAAAAAAAAATGTCGTATTTAATATTTAGTTATGTATCATAAAACTAAGCATCACTAAATGACAGGTTTTGTTGCTAACTGAACCATTGATCATCTAAAATGTTAAATCTGCCCATCAATTTATTTTGACAAATCCTTATCATATTAGCAATAATGATTAAAAAAGATTCTCACCTTGATGTTGTTCACTTAATAATACTAGGGTATAAATGGGGTGTCGTTTTCAATTTTTAAAAGTTAATGATATTTCTGGAAACTAGTTTGAAAGTAAGGGTATAAAGTTTTTTTTTTTCTTTGGTGTAAAGTAAGGGGTTCTTGCTATTCGTACCACCGTATACATGCTATACATACCACATCTACGCCTACGTATTGCGTAGGCGTAGTAAAAATAAAATATATATATATATATATATATATATATATATATATATATATATATATATATATATATATATATATAATACCTTACTACGCCTATGCATTTTCCCTTCATTTTTTCGAGGAGAATATATGTTACGGACTACTACGCGTACGCGTAGTAGGACTACGCATTGGTCATGCATAGTGGTAACCATTTTCCTTTAGTTTTGAACGAAATGAGCTTCTTGCTACGGCTACGCATTGCGTACGCGTAGTGAGTGTACGAATAGCATGAATACATGGGTACGAATAGCAATTTCGAAAGGAAGGGTATAAAGTTACGTTAATTACGATTCAGCCCTAAAGAATCAGCTCTATCCCGGGTCCCACTTCCCGATCAAAAACGTCACAGCTGAGCACTGAAAATAGGTGATTCTAGGCCCAGAGGGTCCACCGCAGGCATTGGCGCTGCTATTGGTTACGTGTTACCCAAAGCGACATTTGGTAAACCAAAAGATTGAAGATGACGGTTATGCCCCCAAAGTTTTGGCGGGAGAGGTAGAGGGAAAGGAGTGCATAAAAGGCGGGAGTGGGGGTGGTGGCGGTGGCGGGACACCTCGGTGCGGGAAACGCGAGCGACAGTTTGGATTAAAAGCCGGGAAAACAAGTTGAAGATTTGTGCGTTCATTTTCTTATATTTGTTTGGTCCACATAAAGTAACTAATCCCGTGAGTTTATAAGGTATTTCATTAAGGGTCTGTTTGCGTTTAACTTCGAAATCAAAAACCGAATAGATCGAATTTAGTTCATACGTATACCCTTATTTATGAAAGTTGTTGGAATCATTCCTTGTGTTTTGAAGTAATTGGAGTAGATTTTGATTACTTTGATATACTATAGGAAAACAAAATGTGGGGAATGCATTTTGCACTAAATCACAAGGAATGATTCCATAAAATTTCATGAATAATGATATATATGGACTAAATTCGTTTTCATTCCGTTTCCGTTTCCGGAGTTGTAACCAAACGGGCCCTAAATATATACAAAAGCTACGGAACGAAGAGCGTGACAAACTTCCCGCTTAAAAAAATTTATTGTGAGATCGTGTTAAACTGATATTGGGTCGTTCAGTAGCTTTTATGCAGTTAATTAAGTCGATTAAATTTTTATCCATAATGTTCGGTTGTATTTTGGAGCTAAAATTCAGTCGGCTTAATCGAATAAATTTTGGAAATGAATCGACTGAAATATTCAGTTGGGGTCGAAGGCTTAATCCACTGAATCCCTTTAGATAACATTTGTACACTTCTTCACTCCATTCCTCTTCATGTACCACATATATAACATTAACTACCCGTTTGTTTTGCTAAAAAATCTTATGAAATGGAGTTGTCTTTACGTTTTCATTACCACATCCCCTTAATGCTACACTTCCCGAAGAAGCTTTATTTGCTCAATTTGGTTATTGTTATTCTGCGTTTATTTTAGTGAAAACTGTGTTATTTGACTAGATATTTATCATAGTGAAAATTGTATTCTATGTACAAATTTGAAAAAGTTTTTTTTTGCTCAGTTTGGTTGTTAGTGAAAATTGTGTTATTTGACTGGATTTATTCTAGTGAAAATTGTGTTTTATGTACAAACTTGAAGAGGCTTTCTTTGCTCAGTTTGGTTGATGTCATTGCTCTATATATGTTTGATGATTGTTCAATATATATGTTGTGTTGTGTCTATTAAATGAGAAAATTCAGTGGTTGGTACATGCTATAAGTATATGTAAATTGTTTACCCCTATTGGTTATTGTCATTGGTCAATGTCATTGGCTGTTGTCATTGTTTTATATTTGTTTGTTGGTGTATAAACATTTTTTTTTATATTATTACTAGATATGGCAGAGTCTGAAGTTCAGTTTTCATTACCCTTCGATGCCTTATTCCCTTATGAATTTGATCCGGATTTATCTAACTCTCCTACACCGATTGATCCATATTACGCTGTAAGCAATCTAATCTCTTTTCATTGCATTATGTAGATTATTCGGCTATGTGTTGTTGTAGGAGAGGCGAGTTCGCACCTGAAAGGAATCGCCGCCAACCGCGGGTTTGGTTCGATGTTAAATAGATAAATCCATCGGTTCATGGTTCAGAGAATGATATTATTATAATATTCAAAAGTTGGGTCCTTTATCAAATTTTATAACGGAACAATGTCGGGTGTTATTCGGTTGACGAACCGTTATAAAAAGTGATTTCTGATAATTTTAAATTTACAGTTAGTTACAAATAACTATATTAAAGGGGTGATTTTCTGTGATTCAACCAAATATTTTACGAGCCTACACATCTCCACCATATCTTTGCCACTAGTTTGCATGTTCAACCATTTTACAATAATAAATAGCAATTATATGTCAATCCAAAACAATTTAGTAATTCCAAAACCCTAGACGGCTCACAGCCGCAATTCACGATCCATATTTCTTTGCCGACTGCAACGTGGTCAAATCGAGTCCCGATCAGATTAACGACCCGAAGCAATACCATGGCTAAGCTCTCGATTTTGGCTCTAGCTATGCTCTTCATGGTTTCTGCGTCGATGATTGCATTAGCAATTGCCAGTTCTGAATCGCCCTTCATTGTGGCTCATAAGAAGGCCAGTCTCACCAAGCTCAAAGGCGGATCGGAACGCGTCTCTGTTGCGATCGACATCTACAACCAAGGATCGGTGTAAGTTTTCAGTCGTCTCTTTCTTACTCTTCTCGCAGTGATGATTAAATGGAGATTGAAGTTATGTTAATGATTTGAATTACTTAAGTTAGTCATAATCTAGTCTGCGAAAAGCATAACCTGGGGTCGGTTTCTACAATGGATCTGGCATTTTCTCCTCCCAGATGGGTATTGGTGATGGTGTTGTACGATTGCCAATGCCGGGATTATTTCCGATGCATTTCCCTCGTTAGTTCGGAGATGGTTTTCACGTTTTCCTGTTTTCCTGCTGGAATTATCAAGGCAATTGCTTCCAAATACAACACTTGCATGTCATGTAGTAGTAGAATTTTGACAGTAAAACAAAGAGTTGAGTAGAAGATGTTATTCTCATTATGTCGATTGTAATTTACAAGTATAGAGTGAAGGGGAAATGTTGAGTAACTGTTCATTTATGAATTGTTTACTGAATGAGGCGGAATTTTGTTGGAATTATCAAAGCACTTGCTTCAAAATACAACACTTGCATGTCATATAGTAGTAGAATTTTGAGTATCTTGACAGTAAAACAAAGAGTTCAGTAGGAGATGTTATGGATCATTATTTTGATTATAATTTACAAGTATAAATTGAAGGTGAATGTTGAGTACAATGTACATATATGAAGTGACTACTGAATGAGGCCTAATTAATAGGAACATACAACAAGGCGCAAGTTGAACGAAACATTATTGTCTCTTTGTGAATTGATCAATTCATTCAGGGCTTTTAGCCTTTTAGGTGGTCGTGTTAAAATTAGGGTGTAAACTAGATTAAAATTTGTTATTTTTTATAAGGCCAACAAATCTATGTTACAGGCATATTACAGTGTTATTTATCTTTTTAGTGCTGACTTTTCTTTCACAATATTAGTGTCCTTGCCACTATACCATTCATATTTGGCTGAAACTTACAAGATGCTTTCTAATTCTGTATGTACCAGCACGGCATTTGATGTCAGTCTTATTGACGATAGTTGGCCTGTGGACCTGTTTACTGTTGTTAGTGGAAACACTTCAATTTCATGGGAAAAACTCGACGGGTAAGTATTGTGTTATCTCGGTTGCTGTCATTATGGCTTAAATGAAAGTTTTTCATTTCAATTCCCTATTTTACAGTGTTTTTTTTTAATTTACAGCGGTTCTTCTGTTTCCCATTCGTTTGAGCTCGAGTCAAAGATGAAAGGCCCTTTCCAGGGTGCCCCTGCTGTGATCAAGTTCCGCGTTCCCACTAAAGCAGCCCTACAGGTTTTTCACTTGCCATTATCATTTTTCTGTTCATCTAAAAACTCGAGTTTATTTTATCATTTGAAATGTAAACGGGGATGCTTGTAGGAGGCTTATTCATCACCTATTTTCCCATTGGATATCAATGCTGAGACAATTCCAGAAGATAAGCTTGAATGGGTAATCTCTTGTTTATATTGACAGTTTGACACAAACCATTCTTCTATTATCAATTTCGTGTTGGTGTTTAGGTTATTAAATACATTTGTTTGTTAATTTTATTTACTTTTCCTATTCATTGGCTGATCATTCTACTCTGCTTTGGTGACTGGCTGGGGATCATCTATTTTATTGTCACTCGTCAGGCAAAGGTAACAATCATTACTATGACCACTAATTAGTAGGTTTTCTGTTAGTGTGATAATCTGTTTGTTTACTGCAAGTCTTTGCAGTATTATTTTTTCATGATGCAAGTAAATCATATGAATTTGCTCATTGTTCGCCTTGTTTGGTATGCATTATTGAGGATTTTAGGAATTCTCGAAAATTTGAAATCTACAATGACATGTTTGGCAAATAAGAGCTCATTTAGGAGATTAGATTTTTGAAGTTTTGTTGGGAGCTATTTATTTCTAATAGCTTCTTCGAGCTTTTGTGGATATTACTGACTCATTTTTCCCCCACGCCTAGCTTGGTATTTTTGCTTTGCTATAATATATGCCATTCATTTTCCGAAAATCTATCTAAGTATCTCCTTTTTACCAAATTCTCAGAATTTTTCCAAACGCCCTAACTACCCAAAATGCTTAAGTTTCGGCCCAGACTACTATTGCAAACATTGTTAATGGTTTTTCTCACTTGCATATTGGTGCTAACAAGATTTGTATTGTTATCAATCCAGAATGTGTTGAAGCGAGTTGGTCCACAGGTCTCAGTATTGTCTATCGTCTCTATGTTCATATACCTCGTTGCATCTCCTTCAAAATCCAATGCTGCCAAGGGAAGCAAGAAGAGGCGATAAGCATCGGATTTAGAATCTATACAGTGAAACGAGCTCTCATCTGAATCCCACTCTTTTCAAATTCATAATGTATACCTCATTTCAAGAACTTTTTGTTTTCGCTTTAAACTTGTCTTGAATTTGAAAATTTTCAACATATAACTTTTCCAATGTGGGTAAAATATAGGAGCGATTACTCAATCGGTGTTTTACTTTCAGAAATTTGTAGGTCATATTTTAATACATGAGCAGATGATGAGCAGGCATAAGGCATTCCTAGTTAGGTATACAGTGTCACGCTCAAACATTCTTACATGACTCAAACATTCATACACGACTTTGGCGCAGGATTAGTTTATTTTCGGGTTTATAAGTGAGTTATATGAATTTATAGTTTATTTCCGGTATAAATATATTAGATAAGTGTGTTTGCTTGGGTTTATTTTTGGATTTATGCTCCTAAAAAAAGTTTTATTTTTGGGTTTATTACACTTACGCTCCTAAAAAAAATCTAAGGATAACCTTAAATACAAGGGATGAAGAGAGTATATGGCGATGGAAAAGCACAAGGCCAAAATTTGTGCTAAAATCGGGTTTTAAAAATAAAAACTGAAACCAACTCATATTAGTTTGGATTCATAACTTATTTTTGATGGTTTTCAAACCCACATGAACCCGTCAAGTAAACACTCAAAAAAAATTATACGCATAGTTCATAAACTAAGGGCCGGTCAACCATGTGTAGTTTCACTCTAAAAAAATTATACCCATAGTTTATAAACTAACGGCCGGTCAACCATGTGTAGTTTTCACCCATAGTTAATAGGCTGCTAGGGGTGATATATGTTTATCGAAAATAACAATATAAGCAGATGGTGGCTGTTTTTGGTAAAAGGTTACATATGGGGTATTTTTTTCAAAAAAAGTAAGGGTGATTACGCAGGAAAAGGGAAAATTGGATAATTGCAATTGTTTGGAAAAAATCCCCATTGAAAAAATCTTGCACAGAACACCCTTATTTCTGTATGCTTGCACAAGACCACCCTATATATCCATGAAACACCCTCATAGAGTTGAATCCGATTTGGGCAAAACCACTGAACCGACGGTTCAAGTTTGCCTGTTTGACCAAACCGCCGGTCGCTTTAAATTTTTTTGCCAAACCGGCGGTTAAAAAAGAGAGCCATTGGCGGGCCAAGAGAGCCGTTGGGGATGTGTGTTTTTTTTTTTTTTAAAAAAAATTTATATAAATACTTAAAAAAACCCACTCAATTCACTTATGTTCTGAGATTTATAATGTCATTTACAGAATATAACATGGAAAAACACAACAAATATTGGTCACTTGACCTAGACTGATGTTCGCGAACCCTAAACCAAAACCTGAAAAAATGATTTTCTACACTGTCTGGAACCATTTCATATCAGTTAGTTCAGCATATTCACTTGCTTGGCACCGTACAAAGCTGGCTATGACCAGGACTGTGCTCTAGTGGGTACATGGTTGTTCCTTTGACGTACTTTTGGTGCTCAACTGCACTTCTTCTTAGAGTTGAAGGAAAATTCCTCTTGACCTTCTGTTTTGCAACTATAGAGCATGAGCCAAGAGGATCTGAAGAACCAGCTCCTACTCTCCTGCCAAAAGAGGAAACAAAGCAATTTAAGCTAGCACTAGAATGGAAAGTAAATAGCCAAAAAGAAGTCTTCTTTAGTTCTAAAAACGACTTCATAATCTCTGTTTGCTTTTAAACTAATGTGAAGGTTCTAGTTCAGAATGCTCAATCAATATATTCAATCAGCAAAGTTCAAGATGAAATCAATGAACAGTCATTATTAGCTATCTATATCCTGGACTTTTTTCAGGACAGGAGAGTAACTAAAGCAGAAGTCGCTGATGTGCTCCAGATAAAATTTCACAGTTATATCGGATGGCAGATGAAGTGAAGTGGAGCATACTGATCTTGTTGTTCAGTCACAAAAACTTTGAACCACAGAGGCTAATTAAATAGGGAAAACAGACTAATAAATAAATTATGATGTAACGGAATATGTATTGAGACAAACTCACATGTATAGACTATATTTACATATTTTAAAAGAGAAGAAAATAATGTCAACAAAATTGATTACTCTAATATTTTCTCTGAAGCAATCCTAGCAGCAGAGATAGTGTTGCGACTGGGAACTCCCTTGACAACTCGATTTGGATCAGCCCTCATTGGAGAATGGATTTTGATGAGCTACAAGAATATACCAACGATGACCATCATTTCCTTTCTTTGTCAGTCATTCATATATAGGATAAAAACGCCATAAATGCATTAAAAATAGAAGAAACGGTGTATTCAACTCCATTCTTATCAAGAACAGATTTCTTTTAAAAATCTCTTAGACAAAAAGGTAAATCTCAGACTCACCCCTAAACACTCCATCATCTGGTAGTATGCCCGACCCTGAAGTGGAGTATGGCCTTGACGAGACTCTGAGAAGTACCTAGTCCTGAAGATTGTTTTTAATGAAAAACAGATATACAAGTATACAACAAACTCAGATATTCTCCACAAAGCTTATAGCTGAAACTCAATTCAGATACGTAGAGCTTACCATTCTTTGTAGCCTGGATCAACAGTGAATCCATACATATCAACTGCATCACAGATTGAGAGAGCAAACTCGAGAGCCTTAAGCCCGGTTCCTTTTGCAGCTGACCCAAAAGATGCTCCTAACATCAGATACACAGGATTGTGTATTGGTACTTCCTGTAGGAGAGTTTATTTTTAATATCACCTTCTTGGATTAAACCATCAACCAATCTAAATGATGCTACTGGTAGAATCAAATATTAATCGGACGCAAGAAGTTGGATTTGGCGCCTAAGATTCATAAGAGCATGAAGGGTTTGGAGAAAACAAGATGCACGTTGCTGAGACTCTGGGATCTAAAAACAATTATCTAGGATAGACATTTAAGTACCAACCCGGATCATTTTATTCATAATGTCATGAATAGTTGTCTTGATTATTAAGACCTCCTTCCCAGCATCTGCAGACTTTGAACCTCGATAAGTATGCACAATCTGGAACAAAACCAAGGGCAAGGTAAAATGACATTCATACCATAGAGCTCTGCAACTTTATCAAGTGCTTTGGCAGAACCTCTGTTCAGAAGACGGAATGTACTTTTTGAACCTGCATATTCCGTATAATTCTGCAGTATAAAAAAGAAAATAAAGTTAGAAGAAAACAAGAAGGCGAAAAAACACTGTAACACAATATAACTATATAAGTATCTCTAAACCTCAATAGGTGCACCATTTTCCCTGAAAATAGCATCATATCCATCTATTTCCTTGCCAAAACTTGTTTTTAAGAGATCTCCTGAATTGCCAATGACAGCACACCTACCAAACTGTTTTGGATAATATGGAGGTGTTTCAGGAAGAACAAGGGAAAGTTTCTCCATGCAGAGTGATCTATTTTTACAGTTATTCCTGCAAGTAGCAAACCAAAGCAGATCAGTTAGTCCGAACCTTGGAAAATCCACCATAATATGAATATTAAGTAAGAAGTAAAAGAAGTATATGATCCAAGATGTCTGAAACCAAAACAAATCAGTCAGTCCTAACCTTGAGAAATTCATTAAGATCTAAAAAAAAAACATGTCGGCACTTGTTTTATAGATGATTACCCAAATGAAGCTAATTTCTTTTTCTTTTTAAAATATTGCTAGTTACCGCATATGAGTATTTGAGAACTAAAAGAAAGCATATAATTCAAAATGTACTTCACATAAAATCACCCACCTTCAATGTCAGTAAGAAACTGGATAAAGTTTTGATGACAGGTATTTCAGCAATATTAAACTTGTAGATACTGTGATAATTAAGAGTCTTAATTATCGGAAAGTATGATATCTTCATTGCTTCTTTCATATTACATACAAGAAACATCAATCAGCAACTCAAGTTGACACTGAAAAACATCAAATTATAACAAGAGCCAACTCCATCCACTTACAGTTGAATTCCCTTGTTAATTCTTTTCCAGGCATAGTCCTCCCAGCCATTGGGTAATGCATCAATGAATTCCTTGGTGAGTATTGTGGTGCTATTCCGTACCTGAGCAATCCAGCACACTAAATAACAGATCAATGAAGAGTAAGGCGATATCATAAACCTAAGTTTAAAAAGTTATTATTAAATCTATAAGGCCAGACACAAGTTGAAATCAATTTGAATATTAATACAACCCACACATGAACTGCCAACTGTAAAAGTAATGTTGCTACCATCAGTTTAATTCCAGAATATTAAATGATAATGATTACAAAATAAGTCTCAATTAATGAATCAGCTTTAAAAATCTACCATAATATTGACAGTTCTTATATGTTGATCACTCACCTGCTCCCATGTAGCCACAGCTTCACAAAGATTAAAATCATAAGATGTCCCTTCAAGCTCTCCAGATTTTGGATCTTTCTGCACAAAATAATGGCAGCATAATCGAATTAAAAAGAGGATTGACTGCTCACACAATTGGCCCAGTTTATTAGTGGTTCTAAGCTGTTTATCCAACAATGTAACTTTAGTACAAGAATAAAATGGTCAAAATGCTGGTGGAAAAACATACCCAATTTGGAACTGTGTCACTAGGAAACCTCATTGTAACCTGGCAAAAGTCTTTTCCAGACTCAGCTTGCAAACCTAATCCATTAGCTCTCTGCCATGCAAAAATTTGGAATAAGGATTTCTTCATGGCTCTACTAATTCAATACTTCCTAGTTCTTACACCTTTTAACTCCAGTATCTGACACCTACATTCTCAATGAAGGTGAGTTCTCATTGAGTTTCTATTTGTCATGATACAAATTTTCCAGGAGAAAAAAAAAAAGAACTGTCCACAACATACTGCTAGTTTGTAGCTCCTAAAACGGTACATCACATAAGCTTAGCCAAGCTACAATTGGTGCAATAAAAAAACATATCTAGTGCAAATAACTCTTCCTACTATCTCATTTTATACGCATCTCATATTTTGTGTGATAAAAATAAGGAGATGTCTCAAAATTTGAAGATAGCAACAAGCGTGAAAAGAGAGATTGACTAATCAAGCTATGAACATGAATAACAAACTCTAGAAATTTCAAATATCATGATCTAGCAACTATCTCCAAAAGATTTAAAGATTATAGTATTACTCGTTCTCAATTTCTTTGGTATAAAAAAAAAATTCCTTATCCGGCATTAAGATTGAACAATTCTCACAGCAAGGCAATCATAACAAACATAAAGAGGAAGAGAAGCTGACCACACACTGTTGAAAGCTAGACTGCAGACTTCGTAAGGCAACCGCGTCCTTTCTAGAGAGCCTTGACTGTTCACCTACAGCTAAACTTGCAAAACAAACTATGTCAATGGAATCGAACGCCGTATGAATTAATAAGAAAAAAAATATAGTTTGGGAGAGAGATTACTAGGATTGGAGAAGCCATTGATGTTAAGAAGAATAATCGAGAAGCCGGAAAACAAAACGAGGAGCAAACTGAATTGTAAGACCCTCATTCTCATGCGAAGAACTTGGAAGAACAAAGATTGAAAGGTTTTTGTGTCGGATCTGAATTTTGAAGTTGGAAGTTACAAACTAGGAGAGAGCGATCTGGATTTCAGCATTTTCCTCAACTGATTTGCTGCTATACACTGATGCTTCTTCGTTTTTATACTTCCAGGGATCGCTCTAGCTCGGCGAAAATCTCTTTTACCTAAAACGCTGTCGTTTTTCGTTTGATGGACGAAGATTCCTAACCAAAAAATGAAGGGTTCTTGTATAAATGTTTTTTTTATTAAAAATAATTATGGCCATAAAAAATAGTAAAATGAAGAAATTTTGTTTTAAGTCAAGAAACTTTAGTTTCCCTTTTACATTAAATATTTATTATTGTGTATTTTAGCCTTTTTGGGCAAAATTGCTCTACATATGTCACTAGCCCTCAAAAAATGAAAATAACACACCAATTTTATGGATAAGTTATGTTATCTATCTCCTTCTAATTTTTAAAAATTGCATTAGAACTTGTTTTTTCATATAATATCAAAATTATTGGTGTGTTCAATGAATATGGGTTCATGGGGATTTATGGTGTATGTTATTTATCTCCTTGTCAAAAGCCCAACACATAAACCCGATGAGGATCCATTCTAAAACCAATCGGCAATAAGAGGAGTAGCTTACCGACCTTATATAGTAGGCTCATAATGTTTCCAACTTTCGACGTGAGAACTTATTATCTCCAACACTAACAAATAATGGATCAAATCCGACTATAACCCCTTCATGCCAGCCGATCAAAACCGAAAATTAGTCGAAACTTCTATAAATGGACAGGAAATTTAATCTCTATAGTAGAGAGCTTTTATGTCTATAGTAGAGAGCTTGAAAGTTTGGAATTATTTGTTAATTTAATTATTTTGAACAAATTTTGCTTTGTTTTATTTAATTTCCTGTCCATTTATAGAAGTTTCGACTAATTTTCGGTTTTGATCCATTATTTTTCCTTAAAGTTTCAGTTGGTTAATCGATTGGGGTTCCACTTCGGTCGGTTTTCGGTTTACCTCAACGAATAACTTTGGCATTTCGGTTCACCTTCAGTTTTTGGTTTGGACCGAAAGTTTTGGTCATGTTATTTGGAATTTCTTTTTTGCGGTTCAATTTTTAGGTTTTACTTAGCCCTAAAATAAAATTATTAAATTCATATTATATTTGAACACCTAACCGTTATTCAAGTTTTCACATTAAAAATACCCTTTTACCGTAAGATAAAAAGTGATTTAAATTCTAGAGTGATTGAATTTTTACGAAAAAGCTAAACGCGCGGGAGTCGTTTTACTAACGACAAAAACAAACGTAATTCGGTGGCGCTCACTTAACGCCGGCGCCAACAGAATGCGTTTGATTTTTTTTAATACTTGAACGCCTTCGGAAGGCGCTAGCTCAAGGAAAAAATAAGTACTAAGCTCAGACGCCAGTAGCCAACGCTTATAACCTAATTAAAATCAGCCGTTGGCGCAGGCGCTCAGAATCTCGCTCCCCGTCTCTATCCTCCCGACGAATCGATCTCCAGTCCCTGGCAACTATACTCCCTCCCGGCGACACTTCCTTTCCACCATTCCCCGGCGCTTCTCGATCTCCCAGGTTGGTTGCATATTCAAATCTAAATTTTGCTGTCTGTCGCCAAAAATGGAACTGCATTACTGTACATTGACCCTATGGTTACTTCAATTGCCAGAACAATACTCTCAATAGACCAATGACCGTCCTTAATCGACAATTCTTCATCTATAAAAACATCAGTTTCTGCTCAATTCAGAACGATATGTTTTGATACTTGTAATAAATCTTGAAATTCATCAAAGAAAAAAAGACGGTTTTGGGTGCCGGCGCCTTCTGAAGGCGCTCAAAATAAAAAAAATTTTTGGCGCCGTCGCTTGTTGTTTGCGTGAGATGTTAAACGTCAGCGCCAACTAAATGCGAACGCGAAGCGTTCACATTTAGTGTAAATTGAAAATTGTGTATTTAACACGCCCTAATTTTTATTGTCTCCCTTAGCTAGTAAGGTTGGACAATGTTGTGTTATTTCACAAAGATCTTAGAGCATCTTCGTCTCATATATTTTGAGTTTATTTACTCATTTAAGGAAAGCTTTTAGAAGTTTATTTACTCACAAAGATCTTAGGGCCCGTTTAGAAGTTTATTTACTCACAAAATGAACATTTTACATGTAACGTAAGGAATGATTCCAAAAAATATTTATAAATAAGGTAAATATATGGACTAGATTTATTTCCATTCCGTTTCCGTTTCTGTACTTCTAACCAAAAAGCATGTTAAGATTGAAATAACAAAGAGCAACTTGCAAATAGCAACAACAAAGTCCAGTTCGACAAAAGCAAGTAATGAGCAGATCCAAGAGATAGGCTTAGAAGTTAGAAAGAGCAAATAGCAACCACAATTTTGTTGCAAAGCCATATCCACTTTCATAAAAAACTTCATTGTTGAAGCTTCAAGTTCTCTCTATATTTCCTGACCCAACTCATTAACCAAACAATGGCGTCTTTGTCAGCTTCTTCCCTTTGCTTCACTCGTGCTTCTTTGAATGTTTCGTTTCGAACGAGCTCGGTAAAAGCTGGCTCTTGCAATTTAGTATTTGGTGGTAATTTTTGTAAGTGAAAATTAGACTGCCTAAAATTGGTTCATTTTGTACTGCAGTCAGTTGGAGGAATTAGGTTACAAGGCTGGAGAAAGAGCTTCAAGACTTCTTCCTATCCGTTACGCATTACATGCGCGGTAATTTCTTTCTTTCTATGCCCTTTTCTATGTCAGTGGTCTAGTTACTGTAGAGAAATCTCAAAAAGACTTACTTAGCTAATTTGGCAAGAAAAAAAACTAGGAGGGTGCATTTTGAGTTTGAGTTTTGTGAGATGTGTGTTTGGGTTGGTGACATAAAATGATGAATGTAGGCGAAGGTCGAGACGGTGGAGAAAGTGTCGGAAATAGTGAGGAAGCAATTGGCATTGCCGGCGGAGAAGGAGGTGACGGGTGCGTCCAAGTTCTCGGAGTTGGGAGCCGACTCGCTAGACACGGTGGAGATCGTCATGGGACTGGAAGAGGAGTTCGACATTAGTGTCGAAGAAGAGAGTTCTCAAAACATAACTACCGTCCAAGAAGCTGCTGATCTCATTGAGAAGCTAATTCAGAAGAAGTCCTCCTAAGACTCTACTTCATTCATTCATTATAAGACTAGAGGTTTGCAAGATCGCCATTTTGTTCTTCTGTTGTTTATCATCATCTTTATTCCATTGAGTTCCATGGATCAAGTGTCTTATTAATGGACTAATCAATCGTGCTAACTGCTAAGCAAGGAATTGATACATTTGTTTTAATGTCAAATCAATATGATTTTCATACATTTGTTATCTCTAAGGGCCCGTTTGGTTCCAATTCCGGTAACGGAAACGGAATGGAAACGAATTTAGTCCATATGCATATCCTTATTCATGAAATTTTATGGAATCATTTCTTGTGGTTTAGTGCAAAGTACACTTGTTTTCCCACATTTTGTAACCCTATAAAGTATCAAAAATAATCAAACCCTACTCCAACTACTTTAAACCACAAGGAATGATTCCAAAAACTTTCATGAACAAGGGCATACGTATGGACTAAATTCGTTTCCATTCCGTTTTCGATTCCGGAGTTAAAACCAAACGGGCCCTAAATATATATATACTATGCTTTCATTTTAAATTCTCAATTTTTACAACTATTTATTCTCTATTTTACATCATACATGCACATTGTTTTAAAAAAAATTTGTTGTGTTATACTGCTATCAAAACATTACTTATGATAATAAAAAAAAATCAGTTCAAATATTAGAAATTCCGCATAATGCAGAGCTAGTTACATGAAATTACACTTATAATCAGTTCAATCCGGTTAAAACCATCAAGAAAGCACACCACCGCGAATGCAATTCAAACACGACTCTAAATATACACCAAAATTTGTAGGAGACGTTGAAAACAAGAACATGTCAAGATCCACCTCAACGAAACTCACGAACTTCAAAATTTAGTTCAAATAAGGAGAATCCATTCTGTTTTCAAGATTATCGGTTAAAAACTTTATTCTAATCAAATTGCATACACCAAAAATAGGAAAATTAATAACTCGTCCTCCAGCAACAAATCAAAAAGAAAAAAAATATTAAAAAAAAAGAAAGAAAAGTAATAAGAAAAAAGTCGAGGTCCAATCTCGATCTACCGACACTAATCTCGTGGCCTAACAACACCAAAAAATACCAAAAAATAAAAGCAAAAAATAAAAATGAAAAATAATTTTGAATGAGTTAAGACTCAAACATCAACCATATTTTGCTCGTTTCATCATGTTTTATATCATCATATTTAGTATTTACCTTCAAACAAATAAAAAAGTTGTTTCAATTCAGAAAATATCGCTTTATTACATCATCCGGTTTATTTTTGGGAGACTCCCATCGGCAAAAAAAAAGTGTTTGTTTTTCCGACTTCAATGCCAAAAAAATTAAAAATAAAATAAAATAAAAATATAAACATTTCTCCGATTTAGCCTACCGGTTCCGTCATCACATCAAGGTATCTATTGCCTTCCCACACCATGTCTTACATTAAAAGAGCTTATTTGTATCACGTTATATGACCCGATGGTTTGGAGTACGTCTTTTTGCCGTGTGTCTGGTATGGAAGAAGGGTTGAATTTCTTCAACGAGCCGATTGATGAGTAGCACCGAAGGAGGCGTCAGACAAGCAAAGAAGGGTTGAATTTGTTCAATTAAATTGACAGAAGGGATAACTAGTGGTCCTTGAGAGTTGTAATCTGCACTGCTTCTACAAACATATTCTCGTTGTTTTTTCCTCCCTTTGCTTGTCTGGTGCTTCCTTCAGTGCTAATCATCAGTCGGCTCGTTGATCGAAATTTCTTTTAATGTGTGTTTATGTTTTGATTCTCTCGTGACGGTTCACCCATATGTCAATTTAATTGAACTTTCTACCCATTAGATAGTGTATCGTCCGAGACATCGAACCATTTACTTTATATAAAAAGGGCAATTGAAATGATTATAGAGCCTTTTGATTTCCAATTAATTTGTTATTTCCTCTAAAAGGGTACTTTCTTCTGGACCCATTGCTATCAAACCAACTGTTTACCATTCAAGTAGGCACTAGTGGAATAGTAGTTGATAAATCAACGGTAAAAAAGAAAGGTAAAATTCTATTACTTTGGAGGTTGTGTGAGAAACAGGACAACAAATGTGTCCTACTCTCTGCACCAGGCAAAAGTAATTTTAACCCTGTAGTTAAAAAAAATTGACCATAACATGTTAACATATGTGCAATCTCCAAAGCAATGAGATGGATTTGTCAATCTGAACTCTTCATTTTTATTCTCTTGCCCCAAACTCACTGTCTCAAAACTGGCCTATTCCTCTTTATTCTGACCATTTTTCTATTGCCTTTTACCTGTTACTCATTAGATTATTTTTAAACTTTTGTCCTCAAAGCTAAAAGATGACATATTTTCTTAACAGTATTTATACTATTTCTTAGAGAAGACTTACAGAGGTAAATAAGATAAAGTTTTCATATTAAAATGAAAATTTATATTTCTCTCGGATCGGATCGAAACAAAGATCCTAAATCTCTCATTTTTCTTGAACGGATTTTCCTGACCAAATTAGACATGAGTCCGGTTTGGGCTAACCACCAAACCGGTGGTAGTTTAGGTTTGCCGGTTTAGCCAAATCGTGAGTTACCGGTTTAGGTTTGGCCTTTAACCGTCGGTTTGAGTTTTTTTTTATTTAAATGGACCAAACCGGCCGGTTTGGTCCTCAAACCGCCGGTTTGGGTTATGGCCGGTTTAGGTTCAGGTTTGGCCAAAACCGTAGGGACCCTTGTCTGGACCAAATCACGGGATCTGTTTTGCCCACCGTATAGTGCATGACATTTTTTTTTTTGAAAAACGGAAAGCGGTTAGGTTGAACTATCTCCTAGAGGTAGTCCACCCTAAAGCATCCTTGCGGATGAGAACACGAAGTTCGGGATCGTCAGAAAAACAGGTGTTGGGGTTCGATATTCCCAAATGGGTCAGTCGGTCAGCAACACAGTTGGTTTATCTGAAAATATGTCTGATCTGAACTTCGTCAAAGAAACGGAGATCCAGATTGGAGTCGGAAATAATCATCTCGACCTCCCACGGGCAACTCCACAATCCTTAGAGTGCCTTGATAACACAAAGATTATCACCCTCGAGTTCGATCTTCTTTTATCTTTAATATGATAGCTTTTTGTAGACCCAATTTGAGAGTATAAGCTTCAACTTTTATTACCGAGTTAAAGTTATTTTTTGTCGCATCAAGGCTAACAACCTCACCCACGTGATTTCGAATCACAAAGCCAATGGATGTTAATCCCGAATCGAGTTTAGATCTATTAAAATTAAGTGTATAGTGCATGACATTTGAATATACCTAATTTTGAAAAGTAGAAAAAGGGAAAAGAGAAAGGACTAGTGGGACCATTTTGCAATGTTTCATGGAAGGTAATGATGAAGGTGTGTGGGCTTGGAAAGTTGAATGACCCACCAGACAAATAAAAAACAATGTCTCAACATTTCCCTCACCTTTTCTAAATGTGAGAAGAGAAGACCTTTGCCCTTTGTTATACAAGACATGTCAATGGGAACAACCTTCAACCTCACATCTACATATAAAGATGAATACACTGTGTTATCTATCCTCAAATTAACTTAGATACATTTTATCCAAAACCCCAACTAATGATTAGGCTACAAAAAAATACCCAACTAATGATTAGGCTACAAAATATGCCAAAAAGTAACATATAAGAGGAAGAATTGGAGAAAAGAAAAATATATACCATAACAGTCTAGGGAAAAATTATTTACCAAAATATTAAGGGTAAAATGACTAATTAATTTTTTTTTTATCATTATTACTATATTAAGACTATTCCTACCATAGACTCATTTAGTAAATATCCTTCTATTTAACTTAATTTATTTATCTAGGTGAAATTATATATAGAATAAAATTAGAGAGGTGTACAAAATAAAAGTCCATAAAAAAAGCTTATTTAACTAAATTCTTTCAATTATTAAAGCAGTTTAGGCCAGAACAGACCTATAGTTTAAAACTACAAGCTTACATAAATAACCCGTACGACTTTCTTGTTTTTTTTTTATTTTTTTGTATGTAAATCACAGTTTGAAACTAAGGTTTACTCTTTTTTTTTTTAAGTATATAAACCGTAGTTTTAAACTACCGCTTATATTTTTTGGAGGAAAGACATGTTTGAAAAGGAGCTAACCAGTTAACATCCCTTATTTATATTATTTTTAACCTTACCCATCTATAATCATTTATCGGATCCACAAGGCGAGGGAAGTCCAGTAATATAGAAATGAGATTGTAAGATAATGCTAGAAGTCCAACAATTATAAATGTCTATTATGTAAAATAGTTTTACTCAACCTCTATTATAAAAAAATATTTCTTTTTTTTGGATTATTCTGAAAAAATTCAGGGAAAATTCCCTCATTTGTGCAACCTTCTCCTCCTCCAAAACTCTCCCTGTCTGTCTCGTTGTGTTGTATAATGTATATAATAGAGGTTTGAAAAGAATCATTTTTCTATAAAAAAGAAAAGAAAATAAGTGGATATATCTATGATAGGACCGTAAAAGAAATCATAATATAAAACAAAGGAGCATTTTAATTAGGGCGGAGCATCGGTCTAAAACCGCAAACCGAACCGCAACCGAACCGCAAACCGCAAACCTGAAAAACATGGACCGCAAACCGAACTGCATATTTGCGGTTCGGTTGCGGTTTGAACCGCAAATGAACCGCAATTTGCGGTTTGCTTGCGGTTTTGCGGTTTTTTTGCGGTTTGGTTGCGGTTTTGCGGTTTTTTTTTGCGATTTGCGGTTTTGTTGCGGTTTTTTTTTGCGGTTTGCGGTTTATTTGCGGTTTTTTTTTGCGGTTTTGCGGTTTGAACCGCAAACCGAACCGCAAACCGCAAAACAAAAATTTGCGGACCGCAAACCGAACCGATTAAGTGCGGTTCGGTTGCGGTTTGGACCGCAATTTGCGGTTCGGTGAACCGAACCGCAATCCGCTCAGCCCTAATTTTAATGAAAACCCTCCATGCTCTAGATTTTTAAAAAAAGCCCACCACCTTCTAAAAATATTTCTAATAAATACCTACTTTATTATTTTTTTCAAACTCACACCTCTAAATTAAGGAGATTTTCCTTGGTTTCTTTAAATCAGTATATGCCTGTAATGATAATTTCCTTCCTTCATTAATACCGAACCTAGCTTAATATTCGTGTCTTACACAAATTACATATCTATACAAAAGCTGAGTTGAAAAGTATTATGGCCAAATTAGCTAAATAAGTTGTTTTGAAATTTTTCTATAATAAATAGGCTTAAGGTATAAATATGTTTAATAATGTTCGTCTAATCAAATCCCTTCACTTCCAACTTCAATTTAATGAAAGTGGTGAAAATTGAAGGGTACACAAACCAAATGCAAATAGAAAAATACCTATTTGACCAAATTCTTTCAAGTATTATTATCTTATATAATATTATTAATATAATAGTAACAAAACTAATTATTTATAATAACTTTAATGTAACATAGTATTTGAAGATAATCAATGTACTAAGTCAAAATGAATTGATATTAAGACCACTGTTGAAGTTCATTGCACCTAAAGATAAAACAAATACGTAAGAAGTTAAACAATTGAAACAAGTGACTCATAAAGTAGGATAACGACCTTCATTAAAATTAATGAAAAATTGTTCGTAGGATTTAAAAAATTAAATTTATGTAAAAATAACACGGGACGGTAAATATATAAAAAAGACAGGTGACGAGAAGTGTTTTGATTTTAATAATAATATGTATATTGAAAAAAAAAATCAGTTTAAAATTAAATGATTTTTATTGAACTACAAGTGTTAAAATAATGTTGAAAAATATCTCAAATAATAGGTAACTTTTTCAAATTTTCCAAGTTTTTCAAAATTTCCCAAAAACAAGGTCAGTTCATTTATTATTACTCAGCAACACCCTAGCTACCTTTTTTCCTTCTCATATAGCACGCCTTCCAGTGTGAAGTGGAGAACCAAGTTAACAATGTCTTCTTCTTCTCGTTCACATCCTTCTGTGTTAGCCACTAGACTTGGGTTCCTATTCTGCCTCCTAATTGGATTTGGAAGCTCAACACCATCTCATTTAGACAAGATTTCTCAGTTGCCAGGACAGCCCACAGTTGGATTTCAGCAATTCTCTGGCTATGTCAATGTGGATCGTAGAAAACAAAAGGCCTTGTTTTACTACTTTGTTGAAGCTGAAGTGGATCCTTCTTCCAAGCCTCTGGTACTCTGGCTCAATGGAGGTCAGCAGCAAAAGCACTTCTCATTCTTTACTAATTTTTCTTCAGAATGAATCTGTTAGATGACTTGATCTGGGCATTAATGGATGATTAAATTTTATTAGGGTGTTAATTTGAATTGTGTTTTTCGTGTAGGACCTGGGTGTTCTTCTCTTGGAGTTGGTGCATTTTCTGAAAATGGCCCTTTTAGACCAAAAGGCCATTTTCTAGTGAAGAATGAACATAGTTGGAACAGAGGTAAATTTTAGTTTATTACCTCCTTTTCATTTGAATCTTTTCTTCTTCCTGTTACAAAAAGTATATTAATCTTAAAAAAAAAAAAAATGTTCTTAGTATGTTTGTTGATGATTTACAGAAGCTAATATGCTTTACTTAGAGACACCTGTTGGAGTTGGGTTCTCTTTTGCTAATGATACAACCTCCTATGGCGGAGTTAGTGATTCTGTTACTGGTATGTGTTCTTCCCATTTCATATCTGATATCTCTTTGACATTTTGGGCCCTTTATCTTCTTGATTCTTCATTTAGGTGTATTTTGATCTTGGTTTAAAGTTTAAACATTCTTGGTTTGATCTTAAGAATGTAAAAAGTTGATCTTTTGATTATGTTTATAAAGATTGAATCTTTTGATTCTGTTTATAAAGATTGACAGCATCTTTTGGCCAAAAGATAAAAGAAGTATAAACATGGACACTAAAGCACTTTCTTTTTACTGTGTTGATTGTATTCTATTGATGCTTATATCTTCAGAGGTTGACACTATTTGTTTTTTTCTTCTTGTATTGAAATTTAAAAGCAAGGGACAACTTAGTTTTCTTGCAAAGGTGGTTAGCCAAGTTCCCACAGTACAAGCATAGGGATCTCTTCATCACAGGAGAGAGTTATGCAGGTATATTCCATATGATAATATACATATATAATGACTGTGTACTACTAAAAAAGTTTTGCTGCAATGCTGCACACTTTGGTCTGTTCACCATGTGCAGGGCACTACATTCCTCAACTTGCAAAGCTGATGGTGGAATTCAACCAAAGAAAGAGATTCTTCAATTTGAAAGGAATTGCTGTGAGTAGTATTAGCTTTTAGTTTATTAAAAATATACCCTCAACACAATGCTGCATTAATTTACTGACTATAATCAACAAAATACAAAAACAATACAGCTAGGAAATCCAGTTTTGGAGTTTGCAACAGATTTCAATTCAAGGGCGGAGTACTTTTGGTCTCATGGGTTGATATCAGATTCGACGTATGAGATGTTTACTTCCATGTGCAATTATTCTCGGTACGTAGGGGAGTATTACAGAGGGTCTGTTTCGCCCATCTGTTCCAAGGTGATGAACCAAGTAAATAGAGAAACTAGCAGATTTGTGGATAACTATGATGTTACTCTTGATGTCTGCATTGCTTCTGTTCTTTCACAGTCGAAGATTATCACTCCCCAGGTATGCTATACAAATCAATTGTTTTTGTAGCCCTTGGAAATGAAGTGTTGTGTTTGTAAAGGCAAAATCAGCTTATAGTAACTTGCATCTTTTATGACAGGAAAGTAATGGAGAGGGAATAGATGTTTGTGTGGAAGACGAAACAGTGAACTACTTGAACAGGCAGGATGTTCGGAGAGCTCTTCATGCACAACTTGTTAATGTTGGTACATGGGACGTCTGTAGCCGGTGAGGAAACTAAATAGTTTCCTACAAATAAACTATGATACAGATTTTTCAAACTAAGAGATTAGTATTATACAATTTCAGTATATTCATAGGATTTTTTCAGCTTATTGACTTTTTACTGAACTTTTTTGGAACTCAATCACAGTATTTTGGATTACAAGCATCTAGATGTCGAGATTCCGACAATCCACATTCTCGGATCACTTGTCAAGAGGGGAATTCCAGTCATGGTTTATAGGTAAAGCTTAAAATCTTTTGTACAAAGTCTTAAGTGAACATTCTTAGTGTTAATGATAAGATTGATAGATTCTTGCATCTTTTACAGTGGGGATCAGGATTCTGTAATCCCGTTGACCGGAAGCCGCAGCTTAGTCCAACAACTCGCAAAGACACTTGGTCTCAAGACCACGAGTACTTACCGGGTTTGGTTTGCTGGACAACAGGTCAATTCTAAGACTGCGATCACTTATCCGCTATTAAACCTTGCATTGAGATTTGACCACAGAGTTTTGTTTCTGCAGGTTGGAGGATGGACGGAAGTATATGGAAACATACTGTCATTTGCCACCATTAGAGGAGCTTCACATGAAGCTCCATTCTCGCAGCCAGAGAGGTCTCTCGTGCTATTTAAGTCCTTCTTGGATGGCAACCATCTTCCACAAGTGTTCGAATGAAGAACTAGTCCACCAAAAATTAAGGGCTTTTTTCTAATTATTGTTTTGGTAGATGTCATTTAGTATGAGTAAATCAGAGTACAGATGATGCTCTTGTATTGTGTGTATTGTTTCATTTAATTTTTGAGTGCACAGATTTCTGTAAGAAAGAAAATGATATAATATG
This sequence comes from Fagopyrum esculentum, assembly GCA_033239045.1. Taxonomy (NCBI): domain Eukaryota; kingdom Viridiplantae; phylum Streptophyta; class Magnoliopsida; order Caryophyllales; family Polygonaceae; genus Fagopyrum; species Fagopyrum esculentum. The sequence continues at coordinate 2,246,770 of BSUD01000006.1, forward strand.
GTCTGGCTCTCACAATTACCTCAGATATTGTCCAGATGAAAGTAACGGGGAAGACGAATTTTTGTATTGACTATTTTGTATTCGGGACTTGAAGACCTGGTCTTGCATAGTTATGTAAATTTCCAGATCAATGGAGGGTGTATACGTAATTTGCAACCGCCATTTTAGCGTGGCCGAACTCTGAAGTAATCAACACTGCACTAGTACACTGTTTGCAGTTAACAGTATATTCGTCAATTAAGAAGAGAAACAGTGTAGGGGAAGCAACGATCGCATTGTAGATCAAGATCGAGAATCTAACATATTCAGTGAGAGAGAATTGAATACAACGGTACGAGTAATGATGGAAACCTGAACTTATTCACAACCATCCGATTTGTCGACGAGGCGCGTATATCTGTACAGAATTGCTTCTCGACCATTGCCTCTGAATCAAATCTAGTAAAGCCATTGATTTGAATAATAATACATTCAAAATTCCAAGGGAAAAGGTGAGCTTGATGATGGCAAATAGTCAAAAGCAAGAGGAGCCGGTCACCTTTCCCTCTCAGCAGGTTTTTCTTATTATTCTCTATTTCTAGGGTTTGTTCGTCTGAGAAACTGTGCTTTTTGTTGAACGTGTGTATGCGGAAATCACAGGGAAGAGGAAGAGGATCTGAGGAAGAATATGAAGAACATAGAGAGTTCGATGGTGGATCTGATGAGCCCGGGACTCCTCTTCCTCTCACCTCTAGGGTTCGTTTGTGGTCTATTTCAACATTCTGTGGCAATTCCAATTTAGAATTCGATGTGGATTTGGAAATTTTTTTTGATTTTTGTGGATCAACAACAGGTGATGTACATGTTGGTGGATTTGAAGCAATGGCTGGAATTGGTTCGTAAAAGGTCTAGATCATCTTTACGTCGTCTTGATCCTATGCCCTCCAGGTATTTGCCTTTTTATGCGTAACAATGTGATTCGCGATGTTTTTGCCATGATTTCGTTTGGCTGAATGCTCCATTTTGATATAACTGTAGTCTGCGTAATCGTGTGACTCACATTTATTGCTAGATCATTACATTTGCAAATTGCAATCAATTCCTAAATTTGCAAATCTACGATCATGAATTCTTCATAGCATTCGTATTGTGACTGTAAGGAAATATCACACATCTGCCAGTTTTGATCTCTCATAAACCTAAAGGTGCTTAGCATCCAGTGCAGGGGAATCAAGTCCGGACTCCGACTCTTTGCCATCTAATCAAACCACTGAAAGAAGTTTGTGGGATCGACTTGGTGAAGCTGATTTGCTTGACGTGGAATCGAGTTCTTTTTCTTGGAGTATGCTTTCTTCACTTCATCATACACAGCATAGTGGTAGCACTGATCAGTCTGATGATGATCCAAATAAGGCTCTTGAGGTAGGTGCCGTGCTGTTTTTATGTCTTCCATTCGGACCACCAAATGGAAAGACAATATGACTGATTATGAATAATAGGTCACTGTGAATTCAGGAGGAGTCGTCTTCTTTGCCCTTTTTAATAAACCTGAAAATGATGATGCCAACCTGAATGAAGCGGCTGCTGTTATTAAGATCTCGTCCTCCAGGGTTGCAACACAATCTGAACGACTCGGCTATGAATTTGCAAAATGGATGGGAGTCCGAGTTCCACAGGTGTGTTCCATCATCTTAGTGAACATTCTAGTATTCCTTCGTTCTACATCCCTGCTCTATTAATTTGATCTTGATTCTTGTATCTTTGTAGGCAAGAGTCATACATAATACCAGTTCAGAATGGCTACAGATCAAAGAAGCTGCAGAGAAAGCTAGAGGGGCCGCGATTTCTGAAAAAGATGAAGTTGGTGAAATGACATGTTCAGAGCTGTTGGAAGCTCTCGAACTAAGCCGCTGCATTTTTCTCATGAAGTGAGAATACTTTTTTTCTTTATTTTGTCACGTCATACTCTGCTTGAAATTTTTTGCTTCTGTCTTCCTTGACCTCTTGTTCATATTAGAAGTTTTGTGGATACTATATTCATTAAGACTAGAGATTACATTAGGGCTTGTTTGGTAAGGATTGAAATAGGAACCAAAATGATTTTTAGGATCGATTGATTCCAACTTCCATCAACAAATTTGATTCCCAAATAAAAAAAGAATGTTCGAGTCAACATTTACAGTTATTTACATGGATCAGAGTTCAAGTTCTCCTGTTCTTGCCCTGAAGGAAAATATTTTTTGTTTGTCTTTGCAGTTATGTACATGGATCTCCACTGATGGAAAATACTAATGCATTCAGTTCAAAAGAAGCAGCAGAGAAGATATCATATGCTCTTGGAAGGATACTGGTGTTAGACCTTGTAATAAGAAATGAGGATAGATTGTGTTGTCGCGAGCTTGGTTGGCGGGGAAATTCTGCTAATTTACTTCTAGCCGATAAGTCGGCCTCTGCAAATATGGACAAATTAGATGAAGCATGTGATTCCTCTGTTGGGCAATTTAGGCCTAGTGTGCTTCGAGCTTTGGAGAAGCATAGAAAGTTAACTTCTATGGCTTCAATGGAATCACAAAGACCTGACTCGTGTGAAGCTATAGACTTACCGGCATTTAGCAAAATGAACTTGAAAGATGAATCAACAAAAGCAACAGGAACCAATGTCATTCATATAGTTGCTATAGACTCTGGTGTACCTCGCCGGCCTCCAGCTGGCAAACGTGCTAGTGACCAGGAGAACTATCCGAAGCTTGTGGAGCTGATATTAAACAGTTCTAAATACTCCTCAAATCTACTGCATGAAATAACTGGTGGAAAATTCGGATCTCCATATGAAGCTACTGCAAGTAATGCACTTTCTGCTACGGATATGGCTGCAGCTGTTGCGTTCAGGAATGGGTTTCGTGCTGCACTACGGGATCTACAGGGATTTCAGATATTCCTACTCACTCTTCATCAGAAACTAGATAGCCTTTTACGTTCGTTTATGAATATCATGAATAAGAATTCCTCGGGGGAAGCGGATAGAGAAGAAATGGTAGTTCCAGAATCTCCTATGCATTTGGGAAACTATTGTGCCTCTTCATCCCTAACCCCTAGGGAACATTCTATGAATGATAGTAATACGGATTCAAACACGGACGCTGTGAAAACAAGTACTAAGCAATCATCAAGTTCAGGATCTACCTCTCCAACATCCCGAGAAGGCTGGCACGGGAAATCTTCCAAGGGAGGTGCCGGCATGCGTTTGACAGCTAAGCTTCGTGACCTCCATAAATGTGCAAAGGTCTGTTCTATTTGGTGAATTGAAGCTTTATTTCCATATCCTTAGAAACAACACTTCCATATTATTGTGGTTTATACTTCTTTCAGGTTGATGCAGAATTGAGTAAAGAATTGGACCAGTGGAATGAAATGCTCAGAAATGATGCAGTTAAATTATGCCAGGATAACAATTTTAATACTGGTTTTTTTGAGGGTAGTGATAATAATGCTGCAATTGATGCTTACGAGCTGAAGGTATGTTATAAATATATAAAACAAAAGCAACTTGGAAAAATAATGGTCATCATCTCTACATTCTTTTCATTTGACAGGTCAGACTAGAACATATCCTTGAGAGGATATCAATAATATCTGATGCTGCAAACACAGAGAAACCATCTCTGGTTACAAGTAGCGTGTTCATTGGTGGCGCCCTGGCTGCTAGATCTGTGCACACTCTGAAGCATATTGGAATAACACACATATTGTGCCTCTGTGCTAATGAAATTGGACAGTCTGAATCACAATATCCCGACTTATTTGAGTATAAAAACTTCTGTGTGAGTATTCGTTCCATTTCTAGCATGTTATATGCATGTGATATAATGAAATGTAGCTAATACACTCATTGTTGAAATGTGAGCATTTTGGGTTTAGGGAATCCTACTTAGCCGTTCACTCGTCTGATAAACAGATTAGTGATGAAGAAGACTCGAATATCAGCAGTTTATTTGAAGACGGATGCAATTTCATTGATCGCGTGGAGCAGTCAGGCGGAAAAGTTTTGGTTCATTGCTTTGAAGGGAGAAGTAGGAGTGCAACAATGGTTGTGGCTTACCTTATTCTCAGGAAGTAAGTTAAATCACACATAATTAGCTAACATTGTTGGAAGCATGAAACAAACTGAAGAAACAATGGTGTATGGCAGGAAGTTAACATTGTTGGAAGCATGGAACAAACTGAAGAAAGTGCATAGGAGAGCACAGCCGAATGATGGGTTTGCTCGGATACTGCTGGAATTAGACAAGAAGCTCCATGGAAAAGCATCAATGGAGTGGCAACAACGGAAACCGACAATGAAGGTGTGTCCAATATGTGGAAAGAATGCTGGGTTAAGCAGCAGTTCACTTAAACTTCACTTGCAGAAATCTCACAAGAGATTGTCATCAGGTAGCGTGGACACAGCGATGACACTGGAGATTGAAAAGGTGTTGACGGTGCTCAAGGTCAGCCATGGAGGGACTGTTAGCCCCAGTTCTAGAGACCCTTCTTTCTTAAATCTGTAAGACTGCTTCTTGTTTACTCTCTTCTTACTTCAGCTTTATTTTCTTTACACGTGAAAGAGCTTCAATGTGCCATTTGTTGTTTATTTAGGATAATAGGATAGTTGCTACTTCTAGATGCCAAGAAGATGATACAGTATGTTTCTTTGTTGCTGTAACTTGTGTAAGAATAATAAGATACATATCTACATAATTGTTCATTAATAAAATTAATCCTTATAAGGACTTGCAGGTGATACAGTATGTTTCTTTGTTTCTTTTCACAGGGTTTCAAAATTCATAAGCTACTCCATCTATAAGGACTTGCAGGTGAGTCATAGAATCTGACTTGCAGTTGTCACCCATTGGAACTTTCAAACCAAGCTTGTTTCTCTCCTTTTACTTATAAACACAGCAATTTTGAAATCATTGTTGGAAGGATCAATCCAGAAACCGGCACAGTCAAAATCAGGCTCATAAACCCGAAGAGGATATAAAGGAATCTTGAAGAACCGGCGGATAGAAGGATTCCAAAGGACAAAGATGCTCGTGTTGCTTTCGTACAGACATACTACACCATTAACGCTGCTAACAAGATATGAACTCCAGTTTTGCCACAACTCGGGTTGAAAACAGTTTGGGTATCTCAAAACATTCGTGCAAGGGAGAGCCCGTGGATCAAGGGTTAGAAGACATTTCGACAAGCCATTGTGTGCAAGGAGACACGGCATCTGTGTCTTGGCAAATGTATCTTGACATCGACATTGGCTTGCCGCTTCCAAAGTCGGAACCCAACACCTACAATTACTAATACAAGAACAATGTGCAGCAAACTATTTTTACATGTAATGTACATAAACAAGCACATGACTTCTTTTGAAGAATACCACTATAATATTTCAAGAAATACATCCAATCAAAAGTATATACTCTTCACAACTCAAGTAGAATGCAAATCACTTGTCCTGAATTTAACTACATGAAATAGGGCTTACAGGATAGAAGACGACTTGCTTACCCCTAAAACTGTAGTTATTGTGAATAACATTGTTAAAAATATCAATTTAACCTATAAAAGTAGTCACAAATTTGGCAGAAATAGAGCAGATGAGAGAACTCGTTCAAGTTATATCTTTGGAGCTATTAGTTTATGCAGTATGAATACTAATTTGATCTTAGCAGACAAAAAAGAGAGGAAAATATCAATTACTCAAAAAATTTATATCCATACCCATCTGTTAGTTTAAGCAGTACATAGTTATGCTCAAAACAAGAACTCAATCAAGTTGAAAACTTGAAATAAATTTAAGCCGGACAAAATCTCAAATAAGATCTTGAGACCTAAAAGACAGGATCGATTGATGAACTAAAGATCAAATGCAAATACAGAAGATTAGAAATAGAAATAGAGGTAAAAAGTACAAATGATTAAGATTAAGCCAAAAAAGCGTACACATACATATTTTAAACAGAAGCTTCGAACCAGGTGAATCAATGATTCAAAAAATAATGTAAACAAGTGTAAGAGATCCAAACTGTATACAAAACACGCATATTTTGGTACTGTTTCAACCAAAAACTCGGGGAGGCAGCAAACTATCACTAATAGAAGAATACATCGAACAAAAAAAGGATAACCCATGAACAAAGAAGCTTCATTACTCTCAAGTTTGTAAAATTCGTATGTAAATGACCCGTAGTTATATAAATGACACACTCTGAGCATAAACCCTAGAATTTATCAGAAGCACCGAATTGATCCTTTTATTGAAGACGAGGTTGAGAAAATACCTAATAAGGTCTCACATCGAACGATAGGAACACCGAGCCTAGTATATAAGGTCGGTGGCTACCTCTCTTATTGGTTGTAGGATGTGTTGGGCTCGGTCTAACGCGCATGTGCGCTCATGCACACGACCCCACTCAAAGTATATCTTTGAAGTAGAAATATACCGGACTTCAGCTTTATCAGAAGCACTGAATAATTAAAAACAAGTTTACCTATTAAAATTTTTCAATAGGTATATTGAGTCATAGCTATACGAACGGTACGGTTACTATATATTGTATAATTATATACGTAATAAGTTGTGTATTAGATCGACCTTGATGAAATGCCGAAATAAAATTAGTTCTGTAACGGAATAATTTTCCCTATAGGGTATCAAAAGTAATCAAACTCTACCCCAATTACTTCAAACCACAAAAAAATGATTACAAAAACTTTCATGAACAAAGGTATACGTATGAATTAGATTCGTTTTCATTCCGTTTTCGATTCCAGAGTTAAAATCAAACGTATTCTCAATTGGGTTGAAAAATATTTGAAGAAAAAAACACTACGTATATGCGATGAATCTAACTCTATATACATACATGTTGGGAGATATGGTTGTAAAATAAGAATCTCAATCACAATTTGTTGTCTCTTTTAAAACTTACAAGTGTACAACTACTTTGAGTCCATGCAATCCTCGAAACCCTAGCTAAACAATTGAAGTATACCACGACTCTGAAGATTTCAATTGGACTCGTGATGAATGATAAGTACGTATATTATACAAATATGTACACATACATTCGTATTTACAAGCTTGTACATTATGGGTTTGAAAGTTTGAATCTATCTTATGTAATATTGTAACACGTAGGTTTCTTCAACGTTGAGCAACTTAAAACCCTAATGTACGTAGAAGCACAGAGGGTAGGCGTCGACCGTCGAGTTTTGATATTAAGTATTTTGTTTTGAAGTGATATGATGGAAGTTGAGAAAATGAAATAAAGGGTTATTTGTATTTAGTAAGACTCACGAGAAATCTGAGAAAGCTTTCCAAAATATAATCTCTGCAACTAGCTCTCTGCGATGCTCAAGAACAGTCTCATAAATCTCCTAACATTAATTATTTTTCAGTACCCTGAACTTAGGAATCAAATATATATATATATTTGGACGAGCTCGGATGTGTCGGATATCCGATCCGCTAATTTTATATAATGACGATCAAAAGTCGATTCACGAGTATCCGACACTTTCGATCAAAATATATATTCCAAGTATCTTAGCATCTTTTTAACCTTAAATTTATGATATTTTACTTCACATCGAATATCTACCTGATCTAAATAATTATCACAGGATCTATCGGAACTGGTGTCCACAAAAAACCGTATTGGATCATCAGTTAACTAGTATTTCAGATCTTCGGATTGGTGGATAGGATATTTTTCACACCCTAGGTCATGGACGAGTTTTGGGGAAATGAAATATTGTGTAACTTAATATATCAAGTTTGTAAATTTTTCCTTGTATAGGATCTTCTGGATCTTACTCAAAATATCTAAACTAGTATGTTATTCATCTTTGGTAACTTTTTTTTTCTTTTTTTTTTTTTTGCTGAAAACTTCATCTTTAAGTAAATCACTCTTCCTAAGAGTTAGGAAAAAAATAATGTAAAATTAAGGGTTCGGGTTTCATTACGTTATGTCGAGCTACATACGTACTTTGGGTTGTGGGGAACAAAGTATTTTTGCTTGTAGATATGAAATATGTTATACATAAATATGCCAAAAGGACTTGAGATAGAGAAGGGGAAAAAAGACAAACAAATTAGGGTTTGTTCTCGCCTTCTCGGCCCTTCTTATTTTACGCTTTAGGTTTGATCGGTTCAGTAATATATTGCATAGGCTTATATAACGTGGGTTATACATGTTCAAATACACGTCGGTGTTAGGTTCGTATCCAACAAATAAGTCATGTAAGTTTCATCCTCTCGCATGTTATATCTTTGTAATATGTTGTGTGGAATATGAGAAAAATCGAAAATTCAACAAGTAAAAAAGAAAACTACACACAAATTTATAGTGGTTTATCTAATATTAAATATGTTCACTAGTTTAGAGAGGTTTTATTAATTAAGGAGTTTCATATTACATATCAAACATTCAATACAGAGTCATGGTTATATATATATATATATATATATATATTACCAAAACCAAAAGATAATACTTGACGACCAAGTATCAAATTATATTTAACAATACGTAAAGGCCAAATAGACGACAAACGACCCAAATTCCGCGGAATCCGCGGATACCTACCGTTTTTGTCGGGACGACTCCACCCCTTCCGGACCCGGATTCCTAGGCGAGAGGAATTTTCCCTCGACCCCTCTACCCGGATTTATAAAGTGTGACATTCAAGACATATCAACATCTTCAATGGGACATAAATTTATTTCTACACTTTTGGGTATGATAATTTTGTGTCTAGGTATGTACATGCCTCTCAAGTAAAATCGTCTGGCCCAGTTAAGCCTTGATGACATGTATTAACGCCCGCTTACCTAATAGGATTGAACACATTTTAAAGATCAGTTAAAATTTAGGTTGGTCTCATCTATAAACGAACCGAGTAGGAGGATATCAAAACTCCACTCATTTATCTAGAACGACACGTACTATAGGGTCATATTAGTCAAGATACTTCATTTCGACTCGAGTTTGTTCATTAAATTTCTAAACGAGCCAAACGTATTTAAAAATCCGGTGAAAATTCAGAGTCGTGTAACATTCCTCATTTAAACGTTGTGTTTGGTTAAAATATGTGATATTTTGCTAACAAAAGTTACTTAAAAGTATTGTTCCTGGATATCAACACAACTTAACATAATACACTTTTTTTTGTTTTCCCTTAGGAAGGAGAGTCGGCGATCTCCGCGCATCTAATCACGCTTATTATAAATAAACAATGGCTAAGTAGTCCTCACACGGGGATAGTCATGCCCCTAAAACGATTACTAACAAATTCATCGGTTGACTTCATGAAAAATGACAAATTAAAAAATACTGTGTACGTTTATATCAATATTATCAAGTTTTTTTTAATATAGAAAGTATACTTGGATATCTAGTATTTCAACATGTTTGATGTAAAACAAATTAACTAATAAACTTAAAATATGTGATATTTTTATTTATATAAACTGAATTTGTGGTCACAAGTTGGCTCGTACGAATCATCGAATTCATTTCGAATCAGCAAAAAAAAAAAAAAAAAAAAAAAAAAAAAACGCCAAAGTGAGTAATGTTACATATGCATGTAGACAAACTTTTGAATAGTCTATTTACCGGAGTATAATTTACTCCCACTTTCACTTATGACTTTATGCGGTAAAAAGTAAAAAAGTAAAAAAAAAATGGACAGAATCTGATGGCAAAGAGGAGTACGGCCATAACGGTGTGGCCCAGAATTGCATTTATTGAATTTCCCATTTGATTTATTTGTTTTTATAATAAAAAAACGTTAAATTAAAACAAAATAAAGAAAGTAAACGCAACATTATCATCTGGGAAACCAATATGGCAATACTGACAAACTTTTATACTTACGAATCGTGAAAATATGTTGCACCATTTAAGTTGTATAATATAAGTGCCCGTTTGTTTGGAGCGGTGGAATGGAATCGGATAAAGGTTAGGAAAGGAAATGGAAATGATGCGATTGATTTCATATATTAAAAAAACCTCTAACCAAACGTATTTTTTGATTGATTCGAAATCATTCCGTTATCGAAAATTATTTCTAGCGTTTCCAAACGGGCCCAATTTTTTTTAGTTTATGGTCTAACAATGTGAATTTCAGAAGTACAGCCACTTACAAACGAAATATTTACATGTAAAAAAAATACAGATAAAACATACATTTCAATTATTTTTAAATTTTAAACCAGACACTTCAATTACTGGTTTTAATGAAAGAATATATCACTTACTAAAAATTTTATGTAATTCAAAATTTTTAAATTAATATATTTAATATAAATATGTGGAAAAATATCTTCAGTTCATGTTATAAAATTTAAAATTTGAAAAATTAATCTTATTTTATCTAAAATTTGATAAAAATGTCATCAAAGAGTCATTTAACCAAAATTTTAATTTTAAAATTTAAAACTTCTCCATAATTCTTATAGTTATATTTTAAATAAATAATTTAAATTATTTAAAAATAAAGTAATAAATCTTAATTATATAATTCGTCATGTATACAAATAATATAATTGGTTTTTATAAAAAAATAATAATATAGGGTTGACTTTGTGATAATAATCTTTATACTAGTTCACTCTCGTCTCTTGTCTGGATAATAGCAACATATAAATCGACCTTTTGAAAAACTTATTTAAAATAGCTTTTTACGTATTAGCAATCATTCCAATGCATGAGATCATATATATATATATATAGGGCGGGTGGTTCCAATTGAGAACACCCCTAACGTGAGAACATGAGAATAATCGTACATCGTTGGATGTGAGTATTAAGGGTTGAGATTTAAAGGAAATATAAAAAATAATAATAACTACGAATAATAATAATTAGGAATCCAACAATAACTACGAATAATCCACTCAACCAACAATAACTACGAATAATACATTAAACGATATGGCACATTCGTAACAAAACTGATAATAATTACGAATTTGTTCTTATGTTCTCACGTTAGAGGGTGTTCTCATAGTGTGTATATATATATATATAAACGATATGACACATTCGTAACGAAACTAATAATAATTACGAATCTGTTTTCATATTCTCACGTTAGGGGCTGTTCTCATAGTATCTATATTATATATATATATATATATAATTTTTGGCCTTGAAAGGATTGTCACGCAATGCATGAAAAGGCAAAACCAGGTACGTAACCGGTAACCCATAAGTTGAGCGTTACGGCTATTGAGTATATATATTATGTAACGAAAGTAAAATTTAATAGATGAAAACAATAAAAAAAAAGGGAAAATAATGATAACAAAGATATTAGATTCCCAATACAGATAGATTTTATTTTTATTTATTTATTTATTTTTGCAAATTTGGACAACGGTTACTGCTCTTCGTACCATCTTAATCATGTTATATATTAGGGGTGGGCATGGAATGGGACGGGATGGGATTTATGTATTTTTTTTTTCGTCTCGCGCGGGCCTTGTCCCATGTGGGACGGGACGGGACGAATCCCGCGAAAATTATGCACCGATTATCTTCAATATGTATATCTGTTTTCTCTCATGTTTAAAGACACAAATGATCGGGCGGAAAAAACTCGATACCTAATTATCCATTCATGACGCCTACATTAGTAGTTCATACATTGAAAACAAATTCAAGCTACAACAAAGTGTCTTACCGATCCACAAATACAAGGGCGATGGAACGGACTATAACAAAGGCGGCGAACGGACTAAATGAAGGGAGGACATAAACTCTAGTATTTTAGATCCAACCAAATAAGTCCTAAAGAGTGAGTGAATGACTGATGGAAAAATTATCGATCTAATAATTTTGAAAATATAAAATATTTTTAAAGTAATAATTTAAAATTTATAATCTATGTATATTATTTATCTATATAATATTTATAAAATATAAAAAATATTATTTATATATATGCGGGACGGGACGGGATTAACCGGGATGAGAAGTCTCCGTCCCGCGTCCCGTCCCGCAAATTTTCCACGGGACGGGATACACATTTTTTTTTCCAAATCCCGCCGGGATCGGGACGGAACCGGGACGGGACGGGATTAAGCGGGATTTATGCCCACCCCTACTATATATACCCCTTATATGCCTACGCATGACGTAGGCGTAGTTTTAAAAAAATTATTTATTTATTTTATTTATTTTATTTATTTATTTATTTACTTTCTACGTCTACGCAATGCGTAGGCGTAATAAGTTTTCCTTCAACTTTCGACCCAAATGTATGTTATGGGTGACTACGACTACGCCATGCGTATGTGTAGTAGGACTACGCGGACGTCATGTGTACGCGTAGCCATTTTTCTATATTTTTGAACGAAATCAACTTATTATTACGTGTACGCCAGACTTAACCGAACCACGAGTACAAATAGCACGAAACAAGTGGTACGAATATCAATTAATGGGAAAGACAAAGGCTTTACAATGCACTTGGTAGCAGGAGATTCTGTCTACAAAGTTAACCCTAGTTGTAAATGAAGACCACGAGAATGACGATGCCTTTATAAATTTCAGCATTTATAAATAGTACTAATTCAATGAAATGCTCAGAAACTATTCTTGTAATAATTATTTATTCATTCGCTCAGATTTAAATATTTTTTACTATGTTTTTTTAAGAGTAAATATTTGTTACTCTATTAATGATGTAAGAATGGTTAGTTACCGTTACGTACAAGTTTGAGTTAATGTGGATTTTTACGATTTTGTTTTCTAAGGATATATCACATATATTACAAATTTTGATTGAGAAAGTTTTCTTCAAATTTGTTGTTAGCTAATTTAATATTTATAGTATATGTTTATTGGTGTATTGATAAGAAAAAAATTGCTTAGTGCTTTTGGTATGTGTAAAGTTAATCTGAAATTGAAGTAAAATCAATAAAATATGTTTAACTAATATAATGTATTGTGAATGTAATTATTATTGAAATCAAGGACAAATAAAATAAAAAAATTAAGAAAATCAAACACAAACTATTAGCCTGAAGTTGATGTAAGAATAAAAGTAACATGTATGAGCCAGTTTGGTAACATAAGATTACGTAGATAAAGATGAGGATGAGGATGATTATTTAGATGAAGAATTAAGGAGATGAAATTGTTTAAGAGGATGAGGATGAAAATAAGTGAAATGTGTGTTTGGTGAAATTAATATGATTGTAGATAAAATTTACAAAAAAGTACGGGTTAATTTTTTTATAGATGAAAGAGATAGAAAAAACGGAGGGATAAAAGTGAGATTTTAGCCTCAATAATTCCCATAATCCTTATAATCTAACTTTTACAGGATTACAAAATTTCTATAATTTAATTCTCTTAATCTCCATAATCCAACTTCTGTAATCTCCTTAATTCCTTTACCAAATAAGATTACGAAAATTATTTCTCTATTTTAATTTTCATAATCTTAATCCCTTAATTTAAAGGCTTAACAAACGGCACCATAGATGACTTGACAATGTATTATTAACTAATAAAATGCATTGATTGTAATTGTTATTAAAATAGTCAAAATCTAAAATGTGTATCTTTTTCAAAGTAGAATTTACCCAAATAAAATATTTTTTATATAAAAAAGAGTCGTGCATAATAGGGTTCGAACACAAGTAATATGTAAAATTCAATTTACCCGTTTGAAATATAATAAGATACTAAGATTTATTTTTCAATAAAAACAAGTTGTAAACTAACACTTATCTTTGAAGACATAGCAATTTCTTATTTGTTCCTTGTTTTGTTGGTGACAATATGACACTGATAGATTAATATATAAAATAATAAATAAATGTAAACTAAGATAATATGAAACCTATTAAGATTAGATTAAATCTATCTCCAAAAAGATGTACTCTCGGTGCATTATGTGAGTAAATTATTTTATTTGACCGAATAACAATCCCGCTTACAAAGTAATATTGTGACAAAACGATATAATGAGTTTTTCATTGCTATATTGTTATTAGAATCTCGGAAAATATTATTATGCTATATACTTTCTCACTATTCAAAATGGACTCTAAATTTATAGTAATATTTTTATTTATCATTCTTTTTGTTTTTTTTTTAAAAAAAATTAAACTTAGTACCAACCCTAATTTATCATATATAAAAAGTAAAGTAAAGCTGAAATAACTAAAATACAAATATTTGTGCACAATGATTACAAGGGTAAAACGATATATTATTAAACATAGGGAATAATACGCGTAAAGAAACAAGTATGGTCGGAAATAGTATCCGAAATTTCCGTTTCTAATAATCAATGTTTTTCAGTATCGATATCATTAACATTCGAGTATAAAGTTGTCATATAAAAAGTAACGTATTTATTTTGTGATCAAACGACAATTCGGTTACAAAAACTAAACAGTTTAATAAATAAATATAATATAATATAATAAAGACAAATTAGAAATAAAAACTATATCATCACTTGCTATAAATTGGAATCCTATGATGTAATATAATGTACTTTTTTGTTTTTAAATTATTAAACTTAATACTAATCATAATTTATTATATATAAAAAGTAAAGTAAAAATGAAATAACCAAAATAAAAATATTTGTAAACAATGATTAAAAGGATAAAATGACAAATATCACTAAACATAGGAAATATTACGCATAAAGATATAAAAGTCGGAAATAGTATCCGGATTCTCCGCTTCTAATAATCATTGTTTTCAAGTTGCGATATCATTAATATTCGAGTATAAAGCTGTCATGGAAAAAGTAACTCATTTATTTTGTGACCAATAATACCGTTACAAAAAATTAAACAATTTAATAAATAAATATAATAGTGACAAACTACAAATAAAAACTTTATGACTTGGTGAAAATTGAAATCCTATGATCAAATATAATGTAGTGACTTTAAACTTATTAAAAAAAATAATAAACAGTCAATTTTTTTTGAAATATTGTATCTTTTAAAAGTACTATTAACCTATAATTTATTATAAGAAAAATGTTAAAAAAAAAAACAGCATATTTTTTAACAATGATTAAAGGATAAATTGATAAAATATCACTAAACAAAGAAAATATTACATACAAAGATACATACAAATATCGTCGCAAAATATTAACCGAGATTTCCGCTTATACTAATTATTGTTTTCTAGTATGATCATTATCAACATTCGAGTATAAAGCTGTCATTCGAGTATAAAGCTGTCATTGGAAACGTAACGTATTTTTTCTGGCCAACGGCAATTCGGTTACAAAAAATTACAATTTAAATAAGGAAATATAATGATGACAAACCACAATCAAAGAGATATAAGAGTTCCTATAAATTAAAATCCTATGATCAATAATGTATATCATTTGCGAAAATTGATGCTCTTTCCTCTTGACATGAAAAAGCCTCTTCTCTTTTCCTCTTCCTAGTTCCTCCCACCTTTGCAAAGCAGTAAGCCAAAATAAAAATAGTTTCTTTGGTTTCCATTGTCGTGTCACATCCTCTCTCTATCTATATCTTCCATTCCGGACCCCACTTCTCTGAACGTTTTTTAATCACCCAAAAATCCAATCTCCACAGCTTTCTCTTCTTACCAGTTTCTTCATCCTCTCTTTATTCTCTCTCTCAAAAATGCTTCCGAGGGTTAACAATGTTGGTTGGATGGGAGAAAGAGAAGAAGAAGACCCTTCTTCTAATTGGAACAGACCCCAAAATGTTGGTATTGATAATAGAGAAGATGTCAATTCATTATCAAGCTTCAAGTCTGCTAATATTCTTGAAGTTGAAAATGAGTGGTACAACATTACCCAACACCATAACCTAACTGAACCTGAGAATCTGCTTCTTCAACCTCATGATTCTTCTTCTTGTTCACCTTCACCTTCTGTTTTCACTACCATGGATCCTTCTCAGATTCATTCTTATCTTCTACCTTCAATGTCAAAACCCATGTCTAATCTTCTTAATGCGATTCCAAACAACCCTCTAGATCAAGCTTTTGATCTTAGCCATGGTTTCTTTGATAACCCATCTCAGGTACCTCATTTTCTCAACAGAAATGGCGGAATTCTTAGTGGGTTTGGTGATTTAGGGTCCCAAAATCAAATGGGTAGTCCTAATTTGGCTTCAAACCCACAATTCCAATCTACCCTTTTCGCCCCACTTCCTGAAAACAGTGGAATTTTTGCCTCTAATACTAGCTTCAATGGCGGATTTGAAGAGGGTTTAGGGAATTCCATGTTTGTTAACAGGTCTAAGGTGCTTAAGCCTCTTGATAACAGTCCTTCCATGGGAGAACAGCCCACTCTCTTCCAAAAGAGAGCAGCTTTAAGGAAGAACAATGGATTGGGTAGTTTGGGTAGTTCCGGCGGCCCGGTTTCCGGTGGGAGTGGCGGTGATAGAAGTGACAGGAGAAGGAGCAACGGAAGCACTGATGAATTTGAAAATGTCAGTCTTGATGGGTCAGCTTTGAATTATGATTCAGATGATTTCACTGAAACAATCAAAATGGAGGATTCTGCAGCCAAAAATGGTGGATTGAACTCAAATGCAACGAGTACTGTAACTGGTGCTGATCCAAAAGGGAAGAAGAAAGGTCTTCCTGCTAAGAATTTAATGGCGGAAAGGCGTAGGAGGAAGAAGCTTAATGATAGGTTATACATGCTGAGATCCGTTGTCCCCAAGATCAGCAAGGTGAGGAATTTTTCTACTTTTCTTTCCCTACAAATCCTTGTGAATTTCAATTTAGCATATGGAACCAATTTTTCTGTGAAGAATTTTGATGTTTGCTGCATTTTCTCGTGAGTTTGTGTTTTTTATACAATGGAATTGTGTTCTTGATCAAGCACATTTTTTCCCTCATTTTGAACTTTGTTATGGTGTGATTGATTGGGGTTGGCTTCATCATTGGTTGTCTAAGGTTCATAAAAGGGCTTTCAAAATCCATGGAGTTAAGCATTAATGGTAATCACATGAAGTGGGTGAATAGCTGTAAAATACGGCCACTTTAATAAATGGACCTTATTTTTGGGATATCTTAGTTTAATTGTATTCACATGATCCGAGCTTTCAAATTTTGAATGTCTGTGTATCTCTATTGATGAGTATTCCAAAGTTTACTTCTTTGTTCTGCTGATTTAGATTTCCTGCCTTTTACTTTGACTAGTTTGGTCACCTGTAATCTGAATCAATGTTAACCTTGCAGCATATGTCTGCATAATCAACTTTGCTGACTCGATTGGATAGTAATATAGTGTATCAATAAGCACATATTTGCTGACTAACAAAGATTAATCTATGACAGATGGACAGAGCTTCAATTCTCGGGGATGCAATCGAGTACTTAAAAGAGCTGCTGCAAAAGATCAATGATCTCCACAATGAACTAGAGTCAACTCCGTCAACTTCGTCAATGACACAGGCTACAAATTTTTACCCATTGACTCCAACTCTGCCGAACTTGCCTTCCCGGATCAAGGAAGAGCTTTGCCCAAGCTCATTGCCGAGCCCAAATGGCCAACCTGCTAGGGTAACTCATTGTGTACCTCTTATGATTATCCGAAACCGGACTTTGTTGTGTCTTATGTTTTCATTTGAAACTGCACAATATATGCAGATAGAAGTAAGGCTAAGGGAGGGAAGAGCTGTGAACATCCACATGTTCTGTGGTAGACGTCCCGGTCTCTTACTGTCTATTATGAGAACTCTAGACAATGTTGGTTTAGACATCCAGCAAGCTGTTATCAGTTGTTTTAACGGGTTTGCCATGGACATATTCCGCGCTGAGGTCAGTCATTTCTTCAAACAAGCCATGTAAGTTGATTAGATTTCCGGGTTCTGAGTTTTTCGTGTTGTGTCTTTAGCAGCAATGCAAAGAAGGACAGGATGTGCACCCTGAGCAATTGAAAGCACTGCTCTTAGAATCAGCTGGCTTCACTACTCAGTAGAGGCACTTGAATGCAATTGCAACATACAAAATTGTGACAACTTGAGAAAGCCAAAGAAAACTGCTGCCTTTCATTCATGCCCTATAGCAAGTGGAAGAGATTATTCTGATTATACCTTACTAGATTTCTATGCATCTTTAGCTGCTAAGACTTTATATTAATAAACAAAATCTGAAGTACTGCTATATAGTTACTCTGTTTCGTATTATGTAATAGTGTGTTACTTTGGTAATTTGGTTTATGGTTGTTGATTCAAATATGTAATCCACAGCTGAGTTTTAATGCAATTAAAGTTTGAAATATTACATTTGAAAGCTTTGCCAAAATACTATGTCATATTGTGACCTCAAATTAGTCCGGATCCGGTTTAGGGCAAACCGCCGGTTTGCCGGTTTGGTCAAACCGACCGTCAACGGTTTAGGTTTAGGTTTGTCATTGTTTATTTGTTATAAAAAAATAAGAACATAATGTCATGTGGTAGTAGATTACGGAGTTGAACAATTTCTTGGTGGTCTCATTGTTTATTTGTTATAAAATTGCTTACTAGAGCATTCATATTGATCAATGTTTTGTCATTCACCAAGTTTTTTAAAGGTTGGTCGATTACCATCAATCTTTCCAGAATATAATGGTTTTTCCATCACCTACACTCCATCTAAAACCTTTTTCTAAAGTCTTCCTTTAAATTAATTAGTTCCATTAACATGTTCCTTTGAGGTATTTCTCTTCTGCAATTTAACCCAAATGTTGTCCGTATTGAGTCTTCCTCTTTCCGGCCACAACATTCAAAGAGACCTGCCAAGCGTCAAGTAATTAATGAACCTCTATTTTTCAAAGTAGTTTCATCTGAAAAGCCTTGTTCATATCTTCCGCTCTCTTGATTCTTGTTCCTCCTAGCGTTTTTTGTTTGCATATTGTCTCAGCTGATGAGGGTGTGGAAGTTTAGTCCCTTGTTCCAGAAGAAAGATTTATTTATTTGGTCAAATTCTTTGTGAATGCTTGCAAGAAGCATGATGGATTGCATTATGTAGTTTGATTTTGCATTTAGGTTGACTTTATCAAAGTTACTCGACCTTCTTGAGAGATGAACGAGACTTTCCATTTTATTAGTTGTTTAGTTTTTAAGATGACAATATTAAAAGTGTATTTATTTACTCACCAGTTTATGATCGGACATTCCAGACATTTTTCCAAATTGTTTGTTAGGTGAATGTATTTTTTAATAACTTACCTAAAAGATACTTCACTATAGAACTTAAATTACAAAATTCACTATAGAACTTACGTAACAAAATAAGGGTATGTTTGAAATCGCTAAAAACTATTACCGAATCAAAGAAAAATCATGACAGTTTATCGACTGAAATAGAATATTAAAGCTATTTTAACACATGAAATAACACAATAGACAATAATATATATACCTCTCAATATACTTAAAAGAGTAATTAAGTAGCATTTAGGATCATTGAATACATGTCAAAAGGCTACTATTAATGCCTCCGCCAATACAAAAGTATACCCCATTACCTATCAATACCCACTTCTAAGCAAACTGCTGGTTTTTTTACTACTGTTACTGGCTTACTGCTACTATGTATATGTTACCGGACACGATAAATACATAAACCCCTGCTCAAAGCACTCCATGGATATCCTCAAGCTTTTCTTCAAGTAACCTGAAAACAAGAACTCGGTTATCAAACACCGGCTGTCGTACGAATCTTTACAATAATAATGTGATGTATGAGAAAGAAGAACTCACTGCAGTTATTCAGCAACCGAGGATGATTCGGGTAGTACACTTGAATCATTGAGGACTGGTGAATCTTCTTCACTTCGAGCGTTTAAGGCTCCTGGATTCATTTTTCGAACTTCTTCCTTTGTGTAAATGAAGATTTTCTTAACCATGTAGCAAAATTCCCTAAAATGTAACATACGTGTAAGATAAAAGCTAGAGCAAAAAAATATGTAAAGCTATGAGCACTTACTGCCATGGATCATCTCCAACCAGCATCATATCACCCTCATCGTCAGTAAAAACGACCATCCAGGATTTGTCGGAAGCCATGAGTTCACCGTCAAAGTCAAACAACCGGTCTAGCTCTGCTACCAACTCATCATAGCTGTTGAGTTTTGAGAGGTCTACTGATCTCCCAAGTGCCACTCCTTGCTTATGCACCTGTCAAGGAAATTTTTTATCAGGACAAAAATCTCCCTAAATTTGATAAGAGATTGGCTTCTCAAAACTAAACCTTGGTGCAACTTCTAGTGGGAATGCCAAGATATTTTGGTCCAGATGGTTGTTTTTGTGTATCACTTCCTGCTGCTAAACTCTGAACTGATTTTTCCTTTGATATTTCTGAAGTATCATCAGGATTGTTATACAGTGGAATTCCAAATAGCTTGTATTTCTCTTCTATAGGTTTGACAGTTGCATGTTGCACTGATAAAGACTTTAGTGCAACTTCCCTTGAATAACCGGGGATCTGAAAAGGAGAATGAGCTGGGCGAGAATACCAGTTCCTGCCTTGAGGCCCCATTGTGAGAGTATTGTTATGAATCAAAGGGTACTCTCTTGAACCACCATACTTAAAATTCCCAGGGGTATGGAAAGGTGTGTTTTCGGTTTGACGAGGAAGACTCTCACTAGGTTCAGTAAAGTTGAGTGAGAGACCCGGTGACAACATTGACCAATTGCCATCTTGATCTTGCAAGTGGTTTCTGGGTGTTATGGATGCATGACTAGACAAAGGCATGGAAAAACCAGATGATGGAGACCCGAAACCAGATAGCATATCAGTGCAACTTGGTTGTGGCCTTAGAGAAGTTGACCAACTCTCTGATCCGTATCGTCGAGATGCAGAAGGTTGATTCATCTTCTCTTCATCGAGAGAAGACCATATAATAGGCTTTTCAACGATATCTGATCCACTGCTATCTGCAAGGCTGGCTCTTATGGTCGACAATTCTTGACCTTGCAAGACCCTTGATGATGATAACCCACTTGTGGGTGGAGGAGGGTCTGCTGTCATCTTAAAAGAGCCTAGTATTGGGATGATTAAATGATTGTTTCAATAATTTCCTTGCAAACAACTCTTAAATGAAAAGAACATAGAGGACACACCAAAGTACCTTCCTTTGTGAGAACAGAAGAATCATGAGGAGGGGCAATGCTTGGACGAGGTCTTTTCATCCGTGGCACTGGTAGGGGGTTCATTGTCAGAGGAGAAACGGAAGGTTCAATCTGCCAAGGAGAGACTCTCTCGGGTCGAGGAATCGAAGAATTCTCATCCCAGCGGACCTAGGAACACAAAGACAACAATCAGGCATGAGAAAAGGACATACTTGTTTCATCAAAAGTTCAACCATGTTAACAAGTACCTTCAGGCTCCTCCATTTGGATTCTTTCCATCGCTTATCATTGTCTTCAACACCAACAATAGTTCCAGTAAATCTACATATGTCATTTCAACAACACCTTTGAATTAGAAAATATGAACAAACATGATCGGCATATTGCCACAAAGCACGAGCATATATTGAGACAGACCTCTGTTCTGGAGCCTCTTCGCCTTCAAATCTCATTTTAAACCTCATTCCAATTGAATAATTATTCTTCATCGCCTCCACATACTGATCACATGGAACAATAAACTCAGCTGGACTTGTCCTACAATGGTTCAAGAAACAATTAGATCAAACACTATATGCAATTAAAAGAATGTCAAGTACGGCAGCACAACAGCATAAACCCTTTGCAAAACAATAAATAGTATAAAAAAGGCACACCTTGGTTTATAGTAGACAGTGAACATTGTTTTCGTTGAGATTGCATGCCATGCAGTTGCAAGGACACCAAGATGCATGTTGTGACATGATATGACTGATGTAGGAACGATACCCTGATGCCTCATGGCACGTCTAACTCCAACTCGAAGATCTCCATTTTCTCCTCTGAAGGATTGAAAAGTAAAAAAAAAAGACTTTGATAAGGTACTGTCACATATAACTATGGCTTAGTAACTTTATCTATGGAAGCAGACCTCAAAAATATGAATGCATCCCCAGCCACAAGTCTTTTTGAGCTAACAAACACACTCCAACCACTTTGAAGCAAGTGCCTCCTTGGTTGACCTGCACACATGACGGCCATCAAAACCAACTACGATTGACTAAATTTGTATGTGTTTCTTGAACCAAACCTAGGTTAGATCATTCTAGTCGTGGACCATCACATTTGTCTCTTTTATACTCAACAAATTAAACCGATTATCTTTTTAAGAAGAAACCTGGATATAAGCTAGCAACATCACAGGTAATGTATTTATGTGTAGTGTAGAGTCCTTGTGGATCAAAAGAATGATATCAACCCTTAAAATCATTACCACGAAAGATATGGCGGAAACGCCACTCATTTTTATGCAAATCCTTGGCCACCAGCTCCTGTGTCGGAGGCTGACGAGACATGTCCTGCAAACACCCACATGTATCACGACCTTCATTGCCCTAAACCAACAAATTAGTCACTAAATTTGAAACAAAAAGGTGTAGCTGAACTCACTAGTGGAGGAAGGCATTCATCTGCATGACGCCTCAAAACAGAGAACCCGCCATGAGTGCTTGTATCAGAAGCTGTCAATGTTTTACAGAACGAGTGTACATGAAAGCGCGCTAGAGATGGTGGAGGTGGTTCCTTCTCTACAGAGTGCTCATCTTCCTAGAATTAAAATCAATACGAACAATTTTACAAAAAGCCAACAAAGTAAACTACAAGCTATTGAGGATGTTAGCAGTATCTCACATTGATATGGGGCATCAAAGTCACTTGTGCATACACCTCATCGGTGTCCGGTTCCGCCTATCATTCAAAGCAAACATTGAACCAATGAACAAACTTTGCCAAACTAGGAAAGTAACCTATCAGAATGAGAAAATTGACAAAAAAAGTAAAATACCCTCAACTCCACATTGACAACACGGCATAATATTTTCCATGGAAGATTATACACTGGCATCTGCTCATCAGCAACTTGATTAGTGGACGCCTCCACCTAATAAAAACAGCCAACCCGGCACCAATTTCCGATTCAATTAGATGAATTCAATATCCAAGGAAATGATGTGCTCTTCTTAACATAATAACCGTAGAACCAACTAAAACAGAGTGAGATTACATCCAAGCCTAACAAGATCTAGATTTGTATGTAACCCTAAAAGTTAAACGAATTCTAGACGAGACTCGAGAGTGAAGCAAACCTGCTCGATATGGCCTTGAGGGAAATAGAAAACTAATTCGTCTTTACGGGGAACAGTCACAAGAGGACCGGCACAAGCATGCCACAACTCCGTATACAGCGCAGTCTCAGGATCCACTAGAAAAAAGTCAAAACAAGGGAATAAGTAAACACAAAATAAAAACAGTCGATAGAAGTTTTAAGATGTTCCAATTGAGGATTCAAACCATTTTCGGCATCGGATGCTTGATGAGGATCAGGCGGTTTATTGAAAACTCCAGAATCCGAGAGTTCAGTGTTGTAAGTAGAAGAAGAAAATGTATCACCCCTTCCATTACCGACGTTGCCTTTGATCGAAACCTCCGATGAAGTCATTATGCAACTCCAATTCTTCAACACAAATCCCGCTGCAGAAATATGAAAACAATCCTTAAGAGAAAAAGGACGAAGAAGGTCGATCAAAACCCTGGATAACTTGAGAGAAAGAGTCTAATAATCAACACTGGCAACTTTATTTCAAGTACAGTCTCAAAACTTCATAATAAACAACAAAATCATTTTTTATAAGTCATCAATACATCATATAAATGATTTAAAGCTTAAAAATATTTAAAGCTTAATCATGATCATATAAAACGTCCAAACTTGTCTTGGTATGGTTACTCAAACATAAACAAAATACCGGCAAGTGACAATTCGATCAATCAAATACATTCAATCAATCAAGTAATAAGGGTTTGTCAAATGCTCATCCACCTCAAAACAAATGCTTCATAAATCAACATATATACGAATATTATTTTATCAACACAAAACACCCTCTAATAGAATTGGTGTAGAAATAACTTTATCGAGTCTAATTTGATAGTAATTTCAATGTGAATGTGAGTTGTAAGCAAAAATTATGAATAACAATAATCTTTCAATTATTTCAATATTACCATAATATCAATTACTTCAATTCAAACTTAATCAACAACGTAAACATTCAACGACCACATTAAAAGTCTCAATTCATGTAATTAACCCATAAATTTAACCAATTAATAAATTAAACCTTAGCTTAATATATATATACCCAACTCTTCAATTAGGCAAAATTCAGGTGAAGAGGAGATATATGGTGACTGAGGCGGACCACTAGGACTCCGGCGAGGCAGCAAGGACTCAGATCTGGCCGGAGAAGAGTCGGTCGGAATCGGACTGGAGCTGTAGAAGGCTGGGACGGACCTCGACGAGCTAGGACGAAGGTTGGGAGACGAGCTGCTTCTGGTATGGGAACGCTTTGGCTTCTCTGGTGGGGTAGCAAACAGCCTGCTCGATGATGGCCGGAAAGCTCCAGGCGGCGGCAGTGCGAGCAGGGAGAGTATGAGACGGCTCGCGCGTGGTGGATCGGAGGCTGAGGCGAAGAGCTCCGGCGAGGAGAGCTTCAACGGGAGTGAAGGGATGAGGAGGTCATGGAAGATCGAGAAATAGTAAGGAAGGGGCTGTCATTTGGGGAAAAATGCAGCCAGTTACGGGAGAGAGAGGTTGAGGGAAGGAGAGATGAAGAAAAGTGAAGTTTCTATATTTTTTTGAGCTAATTTGTCGAAAGACGATTGGGGCGGCAAGTAACGGCGTTTGTCCCGAAAGCTGTTTGTGTTTTATGGGGAAATGACTTTTGTCGTGCTATTAACGGGCAGGATTGGGTGGATGTGAGGTCAGCTGCTGGTACTAGTAGTCTGTTGCATTTTAGTTTTTAACGTGCGTTGTGACTATGAGTCGTTTATTACACTAGCACGCAGTCTCATTATAGCGAGATTGATATTCGTACCCACGTATTTATGTTATTCATAATCTGATTATACTTACACAATGTGTAGGCGTAGCAACAAGCTCATTTCGTTTAAAAGTAAAGCAAAATGACTACGCTTCCGCAAAGCGTAGTCGTAGTCATACTACGCATACGCCATGCGTAGTCGTAGAGCGTATGTGTAGTAGGCATAACATAAATTTGGTTCAAAAAATTAAGGCAATGTGTAGGCGTAATAAGGGGGAAAAAATAATAAATAAATAAAAAATTTTACGCCTACGCAATCGGGTAGCAATCCCTTGTATTTACCGATTCTGAATATATTTTTACTTCACTTATTTTGTTGATTCAGATAAAAGTAAGTGTTCCTATTATTTGTACCACATTAACCATGTTATAGGTACTCTTTTTCGAACCAAATGTATGTTATGACGTATGCGTAGTCGTAATTACTTTACTTTATTTTTGAACGAATTGAACTTGTTACTACGACTACGTATTGTGTACGTGTAGTCAGGATGTGAATAGCACGTGTCATGTGGTACGAATAACAATCCCGAGTTAATAACTATATTAGATATGAATGAAGAAAAATCGGGAGTCAGTAGAGTGGAGTGCAGGTGAGTGGTTGGTACCTCTGAATAACGTTATCATGCATGTGGGCCATCATTTGGCCATGAGTTTTGGTTTCCACCTCCATGAAAATTCCAATTTTCATCTTCATTTTATTGAAAAACGGATAATATAAATAAATGGCTCATGTTACATCTCTTTCGCTTCCTTTATACGATGCGAGTTGTCCTCGCTTACGAATTACCGATACTTAAATTTTTTGTTGTTTTAATTACACAATGAATTAGAAATAAAATTTGTAAGAAAATTATGAGAAACAAAAAAGAAATAGACCCAAAAAAGTAGAAGAACATTTACATCACTCAAATGTATGGTTGACTTTTCACCGTCCTATAGTTGCTACACGGATGTGCATCTTCGTTGTGGCGAGGCAATTTCCTCTCACAATAATTCTATGGCTGACTTTTTACCGTCCATTACTCGTGCCGTTAATTTTTTTTTACCAATCTTGCGAACTCAATTACTCACGAAAACTCGTCTTTTTGGATTCTACCAATCTCTCAATGACCCATAAACAATCTAAAATTGATGAGGACCAAGAGAGATATTTGCTCCACTAAGAACTTGTGATCTCTATCAATACTTGGTGTGTCATGCGATTTGCATTGTGGAAATTAAGATTACCGGGCCTTTTGGCTCCATTTAGTGCAAATTCCAAATCTTGTTTTTAATGATAGCTACCTTTTGGAATATTAGAGGGATGGGTCGGAGTTACCTTCGGACAAATCTCGATGCGGTATGTAAATTCATAAGCTTAACATTATAGCCTTTGCAGAAACAAAATCCAAAAACCCTGTGGATTACCTCTATGGAGATCGACAGGCTTTGATAACATGATTTACTACCTTGCCGTTGGGAGGATTGGAGGCTTATGTCTCTTATGGAAAGCTTACCAACTAATAAACCAAGCGATTAACTTTAAGTTCAAAAACGACAAATTCATTTGTATCGAATTTGCGTGCAACAACCTGGATTATAAGATAAACTTCATCTTTGCTTATGCCTCCACAAGAAGCTTCAAAAAATCACTTATGGGATTCCCTTTACGACTTCATCGTAGATTCTAGTCTATCTTGCATTATCCTTGGAGATCTAAACGAAATTCAACAACAATCCGAAAAACATGGAGGAGCTCTGATCAACATCAATAGATTTAATAGATTGATTAACTTTAAAACTTATGCAACCTAAATGATGTTCAAACTTCAAGTAATTTCATTACTTGGAGGAAAAAAAATGCAATTGTCCAAATAACATTCTTTAGAAATTCGATCGCGTGTTGGTCCATAACTAGATTCTTCAATGGTACCCAAATATAAAAATTAAAAATCAAGTCTTTACTATATCAGGAAACTACCAAATTTCCCTTGAAATTTCGACAACGGATTATTACACTCCACAACCGTTTAAACTCAAAATGATGTGGAATAAACAAAAATCCTTTGAAAATATTGTGAAACAAACATGGCGTTCCAATTTTTTTGGATCTGGAATATATAAACTTACAAAAAAATCAACTACTTAAAACAAAGGCAAAAGCATAAATCAAATTTCATAACTATTTTCAAACAACTTAAAGAAGTTGAAGTGCAGCTCTAGGAAATTCAAGAGATTAGACCCACTTACTTGAACCAAAAGGATGGAATCATCCAAGGAAATCTCCTAACTAAACAAAACCGTCTACTATCCTTTCACCAAAGATATTGGAGACAACGGATTAAGAATAAACCCTTAAAAAACATGGATTCAAATACTAAATACTTTCATCACATTTCTATCGGTAGAAGAAGCCGCAAACACCTAAAAGGTTTAACAACAAAAAAGGAACTCCACTCTCTTCGGAAACCGAGATCTGACTGGAAGTTAAAACATAATTCCTAAGTAAATTCTCAAAAACCCCAATAGATCTACATCTACTAAAAGATAAATTCTAGCTTATTAAAAAATAAAGTTAGTAACGATATAATGTAAACCTAACAAAGCCCCCAGCTAATGAAGACATCAAAATGCCATATTTGATATTGGTTTTGACAATTCTCAAGGAGCGGAAGGTATGTCGGCCGATTTTTATCAAAAAAGCTGGCATATTGTGGGAACTAACATATCTAAAGTTGTGAAAGGATTTTTCAAAAAGTGAGAAAATTCTTAAACTAATAAATCATACTTTTATAACCTTAATCTCGAAAAAAGGATAATCCTACGACAATTAACCGTTTCAGACCTATAACTCGCGATCTTTGCTTAACCATGTAGAAAATTATTGCAAAAAATAATTACGAAAATATTGGATACTATCATGCCTAAACTCATTCACCCGCTTCAAGGGGCTTTTGTTGCAAATAGATCAATTCACGATAATATTCTCATTGCTCTTGAAATTCTCCACTCATTTGTTCCAAAAGGGTAAGGTATGATGGAATACTATCAAACTAGATACGGAAAAGGCATATGATCAAGTCAAATGTGACTTCATTATCACCATTCTAAAAAGGTTTGGATTTAATAATAAAATTGTGGGAAGAATTAAGGAATGTATAACAACAATCTCCCTCTCCATTCGTGTAAACAACGGATCAGCGGATCAATTATTTCCTGAAAAAAGACTTAGATAAGGAGAACCCTTATTCCCCTATTTGTTCATTCTAGCCTTTCTATGGGCCAAAATTATAACACAAATGCTACAAGATGATTGTTACAACTACGATAACCATATTGGATTCTCTGTGTGCAGACATGGAACCCCCAATTCCTTTCTTATCATTTGCTGATGACACAATTATATGTGCTAAAGCAAATATGGTCTCTTGTCTTAGAATTAAGCAAATACTGTAAATTTATAGCTATATCTCGGGAAAGAAAATTGATTACCAAAAATTAGCTTTTTAAACAACAAAAACACTAGCGAGAGTTGTATCGTCCAATTAAAACATGTGTTTGGCCATGAATCACACCACAACACTCGACAAATATATTAGATGTCCAATTATCAATGGCAGGGTGACAAAAGAAACATTAAGTGATATTAACCTTAAAATAAAACAACAACTTTTGAAATGGAAAGCTAATGCATTGTCGTAATAAGGCAAAAATACCTCATAAAACATAATATAACGGCTAAACCAACTTTTTCTATGCAAAGCTTCATGCTCTCCATCCATAATTTGGAAGAGCTAGATAAAACATATAAAAAAATTTTATGGAACAAACGAGACCAACACATGCCTATTATTGGATGAGACATAATATGTAAATCCAAAAACAATGGAGGCATCGGACAAAGGAAATCCTTAATCATGAACAAAGCCTTACAAATGAAATTCGTGTGGAAAATAATGGCAAAACCAAACAATATATGAGTCAAAATTGTTAATGAAAAATATATGAAAAACCACAATATTCTCCATTACCAAAAGAAATGATAAACATCTTGACAATGGAATAACCTTATGAATCTCAAATTTGAGTTAAAAAATGGTATTATTATGGCAAGTTGGAAATGGTAAAACCATCAAACTTTTGGCATGATGATTGGGTCTTTGCAATGTCACTTATTAAACTGGTATAGAATACCAATCAAATTGATACAAATATCAAAGTTAGTCACTTTATAAACAACTCGAAAGATTGGAATGCCACTAAAATTGAAAACAAGCTACAAAACATCATCAACCCGGATATTAGAGATAAAATTAAGGAAACAATCATACAAAAAAATGATATCCATGATAGACTTTATTGGAGATGTAGTAAAAATGGTTGATTCACTAAAAAATCTGCTTCGAAGATGATTGAGGAGGATTTGAACACCCCCAAACTAATGTCACTCCCCGAACCAAACTCGCCCCGTTGACACCCCTAAGCTCAAATGTCGTGATTAAATGTCATTAGCATGCGTGCAACAACACCGACGATACAGTCGTGGAGTAGGTAATTACGGTATTATATCTTAATTCACTTGTTTCAATTTTAGTGTTTGTTTCCTAAATTTGGGGGCGTTGTACTCATTCCCATCCCCGCCTAATTTTTCCAGATTTTTTTAAAATTTTAGGTTGGGTGTCAAGTTTTCGGATCCAATCACAAAATTAGTTTGGGTTGTTCAAATCCTCCTCAATCATGTTTGAAGCAGATTTTGTTTTTAACTAACCATTTTTACTACATCATTAATAAAGTATATCCTGCATATCATTTTTTGTTATGATTGTTTAAATTTTATCGGTATTATCGGATTGATGATGTTTTTGTTATCATTCTTTCGAGTCGTTTAAAGTGTTAACTTTGATATTTTATATCAATCTATTCCACTTGACTTGGGTGCAGATGGGGCAAAGTGAGCTGCTAGTCTGCTTCGCAGCCAACCCAGCGTCATGGTCGTGCGCCATGCGTGGGGGGTCCTGGGTGGCGCCCGGCTTTCGCAATTTAAACTTTATACGTATATTTCATACAGTAGGGACCGCTAGTGGATAATTATTATTAATTAGAGATAACTTTCTTTACTTTATTAAGGTTGATTACATGCTTATAGATAATCCTACAATAATCAATCGCATCCCCAAAGGTAGGCCGTTTAGGCGGATGTGATTTGGACTTAATTATATAAATAATCATAATTAATTGAGCTTTTTGCTAGCAGATATGAAATGTTGGATCATTAAGACACACCCAATATTTTATTTTATCTCCTTAATCCCCATTCTGTCTTGCATCTAATTGGCAGTTTGGCACAAGTAATTAATCACAATAAATCCTATATTAATGACTTTTGTACTACAACATAATTACAATAATGTATATTATCATTGGAGTATTTTCAATTATACATATAGCAAATACTTTTATTTTGCATGATTGCGATGGCTCGAAGCTGATATTATACTCAGTCCATTTATATTATTAAGGTAACGTTATTTGTTTATTATCGATCAATACGTGAGTTTTTCTTCTTAACATTACAATCATTAGACTGACTGAATATTGATGTGTACTTGTATTACCCGGTTCATATTTGGTACACTGCTATAAGTACAACAAGTTTTGAAAATAGGAAAGCGGTTCGAAAAAAATCGGCAAACGGATAAGTCCAACTAGTTAACTTAAGGGTAAAATGGGAGGGTAGGCAAGTTTTGTAACCATGAGCATATAAAGGGTCTCAAGTTAATAATGTGTACAAAATAGGCCCCTCCAGATTATATAAAAAAGATTTATTAAAATAAAAAGAGGATATTAAGGAAATCGGAATATCTTTCTCTCTCCATTTATTAAGCAACTAATTATTACAAAATGAGAAAGTAAATATCTTTCTCTCTCCATTTATTAAGGGAATCAGAATATCTTCATTTGTTCATCCTCTCCAAAATTTTCGTAACAGCCGGTTGTGAATTCAACTTGCGTTCATCCAAAATTTTCGCAGCAACACATGTACATAATCGCCAGCAACATATGTACATAATCGCCAAAGACTGCAAAACATATGTACATATATATATAATTAGTCAGTAACATTTTCGCATCAACATATGTACATAATCACAAACATATGTACATGCAAACACAACAAAAGTTTATATTACAACATATTTTGTTCTACTGTATATATTCTAATCGACAACATGTTATATGTACACACAAAATATTTTGTATTTCAGCACAATCCAAATATCAAATGTACACAAACTACATATGTACATAATCCTTTGAAGAAATTGGTAACTTATACCTGTTGAAGACGACTGTTTAACAATGGTACCTGCTGCCGCTGTCAACAAAGAGTCCGCCTTTGACGACAGAGCAAGCGAATTAGTCTCGTCTTCTCGGGCTTCCTCCACCGGCAATGCACAAAATCATTGAAAGTTTCGGTAACTGCTTCCAGATTTGAACAGAGAGAGACGGAAAAAAGGTTACATAATTACGATTGCTCAGGTGACCGGTAGAAGTCGACGGTTTGGTTGAGGCGACCGGCGTCGATTTGATCTTTGTCCAAATACGCAAGAGGAAGTCGACAAGCCGTCGTTGCCGCTTGCCCACTTCTCCACCACAAAGACCGCCTGCGAACGCGATGAGGTAGTGCGATATCGGAATCAACAAGCCGTCGTCGAGAGTGCCGACTAAGGCGAAACTAAAGTTATTCGATTCTTCATCAACATTGTAGATATCGAATTGCTAAAATTGTGGATATTTAATATTAAAAATCTCAGCACAGTTACCTTGTTTAACTTGTTTCCTTATATTACGGTTAATAAATATATTTTACAGAATAAATATCTTTCATTAACTGCTTATTCAAGATTCACTTATTATTAATTAATCTTTTCTTAAAACATGTAAAATATGTTTTAAATACTAGGGGCCTAGTTTGTTTTTTTATAAAAAAAGTTGCCCTAGTAGCTTAATCTTCTCTTAATAAAACTCTTTAACTATTTATAAAAGTTGCCCTAGTAGCTCTCTCCTGTTCACCAAACCCTAGCCGCCGGAAGTTTCTTCCCCACCAGCCACATTCAACAAAGTACCCACCTTGGCAAAAATGGTGGAAACCAAACTTCTTTCTCTGTAGCAAAATCCTAAACGGGATGAGGTCACCCCTCACGAATTCATGATGAACATATAATCCGTTTGGATTTTTCCGGCAACCCCGGCACTTCACCAAGGAAACCATCTCTCCGGTACTTCACCAAGGAAACCAACTCGTCTCCGACATTCATCGGTTCTCTCTTCTTGAAAATAAAGAAGGTTTCTCGTGTTCTTTGATGATTTTTTTTGTCTCATATCTGCCTTCTTCACACCAACCTTTGCAAGATGAATCTTGTTGTTATGTGGTTTTTCGTCTAGATCTACCTTCAACAACTCAGATTTGCCTTCTGAAAACCAAAACAATCAAACCATCTTCTTGAAAAACCAAAGTGTGCAGCCTCATCGGCCGTCAACAACTTAAAACAAAGTCTGTGATTTTGTTTCTTAGGTTACAAACTAAAACAAATCAGAGATTTTTGATCTATATTTACAATCGGGATAAAACTCAATCAGTTACAAGCGGACTCTTGTTCTAATTTACAATTTGGTAAATTTGGTAACTCATTTGCATCTCCCAGTCCTTTCATGAAAAAGGGAGGAAAAAATAAAACAAAAATAAAAACTGTAAAAACCTATTCTTTCGTGCGGTCTCTTGTTGAGAGAATGAGAGCATTATGGGGGCCCTTTTCCAAAATCAAATCTTTGCTTTCACTGGGCCATTTGGCCATCCCTGTTTAAAATTTACCAAAGCTGAAAAAAAAATGCTTTTTAAAAAAAATATAACAAATGATTACAATCCATTTTAAATGCGTTACCCGAAAATTAATATGCCACAATGATTGAATTGTTCATTTTCGATGACATAACCTGCCACTAGGGTTTAATACTCGATTTATCTCATGGTGTAAACATGTCATACCCTCTTAGTGATCTAAATTCATTTGTATATATTTTACTTTTTCATCAGTAAAAGAGATCCTTTGTTTCACTTTGTTTGGTCGGATGGAATGGTTTTCAATGTGATGTGGTGAGCTTCTCTTGGAAGAAGGTGTGATTTTGTTTGTAAGAAGAAGTCGAGGACAGGTGATCGAAATCTGAAGGCTTAAAAGAGAAGTCCAAATCTGAGGTTTCCACCGGTGGTCCCTGGGAGTTTACTCTGCACTACTTCTACTTTCTTTGTCTCGATGTTCTTCCTCTCTGTGCTTGTCTTGCTCTGCTCCAGATCCTCCTCCATCGGCTCGTTGTGATCGAAGCTTTCTTTTTATGTTTTTTTTTCTTTTTCCTTTTTGCTTGTTTGGATTCTCTCGACGGCTTTTCCGTCTGCCGATTTATTCGGCCTTTCGATCCATTAGACGACATGTTGTCTAGTGCATCGAACCGCTTTCCCTTTTTTCAAAAAAAAAAAAAATTAGATCGACGTGTGAACGGTGTGATCGATGCTCTGACAGTTTAACATTTTGCCAAATCAAGAGCTTGCTTAGTCAGACAGATTCAAAATTATCGGAATCGAATGGCTAGCAAAACTGAAAGGCAGTTTATGCCAGTCAGCAGGTTTTGAGAACAGCAGACTAATTTTGTATAATGGACGGGAAAATTGCAATGGAACTTTGATCAATACATATTATGCAATGAAATGATTTGTTCTGGTTTCGTTTTGTGGGTACATTTCAATCAATGAAAATATCTAACAGATTTCCAGTCTCTAAACGGAAGAACGAAAGTCAATATTTTCATCATCATTGGAGACTACAGAAGATACACATATACACATCCTTTCATTCAACAAAGAAACTAGAGACCATTGTAATCGAATGCTATTTGTAATCGAATGCTATTTGTATGATACTCAATGACTAACATAAGTTTACCACAATATTTGATTATGAATGAGATTAATGCCTCTTCAGTTCAGGTCTCCAAATTTGCTTCCGCATGGGATCTCAGAAGAACGAAAGTATTGTTTCATCGTCATCAGAGGCACCTTCATTATCCATTCTAAAAGTATTCAATGTCAAATCACAGTAAAAGCTTAATATAATCAAAGGGAAAAAGGAATCGATTTCAAATCATATCAAGCAATAGCAATTTGCAAATAGAAGATCGCGTTTTCAATTGAATCATAATAATGCAAAAAATCGACGAAAGTAAAACCATGGATGAAGGGCGAAGATTTTGGTATAATGGAGGAGACTGAAAATGCAGACAAGACTGTAGGCCGAAGTACCAGGATTTACCAAATTAAGTAGGGTTGGAGGAGAGATGAATTAGGGTTTTCAAAAAACAATATGGGCCGTGGGCTCAAAAAACAGGCCCATCTTATAGGCCCAATAATATTTAGTCCCACAATGGATAATCCATCAGCAAAATTGGTAGCCTCCCAATTTGGTCACGTCTCCTGAAGTATGTATAAACCAGCAGCAAAAAGTCTCACACCGCTTCAGTGGTTTTAGAAAGAACAAGTCGAAGCACTAGCTCGCTCGTCTATTCATCTCGCTGGTATTCTGGTAATCATATTTGATATTTTCTAGCGTGTATATCTTCGAATTTGTTTGATCGTGATCCGTGGACTTTCCAATGTTGTTTAGTTGACATTTTGATCGAGGTTTTCTAGGTTTTCCGACTCATTGTTCGATTGCGTTACAAAATTTATATTTGGATGCCTGGTGACTTCCATTACTGTCCTATGCTTTTCGATTTACGATTTTTAGCTATCGGTGATGCGTTTGTTCGATTGATATCATGTTGATTAGCACATAGCTGGTAAGTGGTAATCTAGGTTATATTTGATAATCAGTTTGAGTTCATTTCTTCCTTTTTTCCTGGAGTAGAAAGCGCAGATCTCAAATGGTTCTGCAGCTTCCGCTGATTTTAATCTTGTTGAAATTTAATAATTAGCATTTTAGGTACGACTTAGTTTTTATACGTATATCAGTAGGAGCAGAGGATTATAATTGCGTTTGTATTTTGAACCGGTGATTTCAGGAAATAAAAGTGAACTATTGCCTAGTGTTGGAAATTAAGTATGATAGATGATAGTTAAATGAACTGGTAATAGTTCGGGTTCATCAGTAGATTTTGTACCCGTTTGCACTTCATAAGCTCTTGGTTTCCTAATCTTTATGTGAGCATGGAAATTATTGTGAAATAATAGACATTACTATTAGGCATTAGCTACAGCTGCATGCCTGCATCCTATCTTAGTTCTATGGCTGTTTCAATGCGAGGTGTTGTTTTGCTTTTTTGCTCCTTGTCAGTGTTTTTATATTTTCTTGCTGTTTGTTTTTATTGATATGGAAAATGAAAATTTGTATATGTAATTTTTTGTAAAGATATGCATACTTCCTTGTCCGTGTTTAGATGCAACATAAATGTCTCTAAGGAGATAGCTATCATTACTATTTACAAGTATTGCGACCTTTAGGGATCAAACAGCTTCTGCTTTCTAATCATTGTAGTAAAAACTTTATGTTTATGTTTTTGTGTAAGGTGTAATTTACTGTTTGTTGTCCAGAATTCTGAATTCCATAACTTCTTTAGGTGAAAGTTACAATGGCAACGAGAATAGCTGCAAGGTATGTGTCTCGACGTCTGTCAAGTAGTGGCAAGGTACTTAGTGAGGAGGAAAAAGCTGCAGAGAATGTGTACATAAAGGTATTTGCTTCTTCCTAAGAATCTTCGAGTAATTTTGTTCATTTTGTAAAACTCTGGTGTTTAATATGTTAGCTTTAGCACGTGACTTCCTGTAGATGATAGTCATGCACTAGATAAACGATCTAGGTTAAAATAATAGTGCCTTTTGTATTTCTGTTTAATATCTGGGGATAGTCAAGCTGTTAATTTGCTCATGTCATTTCTTCAGATATATTGAACTGAAATGTTCATGAGCCTATTGAGTTGTCATATTTAAGTTACTCCACGTCCCCACTTTGCCTTGGCCCTTTTTATGTGAGTGCTAAGATTTAACAAAATCATTGGCTATTACGCTTATGTGCTAATATGAAGTTACCACCATAATAATCATATTTAGTATTCCAAAAAAATGTTCTGCCATGATAATGATGTTATTAGTATATAATAGTGCTCTTGGGTATTGTTACAATAGAAAATGAACTAGGGAACAATACAATGGAATTGTGCCGGATTAGTCTACAAGAAGAAGGTCCATGTGTTATCAAGCTCTAGCTTGGATTATCCGATACTTCGAGTGTTTATCTAGTTTCTGGCATGTACAGTCTTGCAAAATGCAAATGGTCTATTCCCGTGTGTATGCAGAATCAGTGCACTGACTTGCTGTATTACACTGATGAATATTACATCTTTCATTATTGATGTAGCTTCTAATGACATTATGTGTTTTTATTATAATTTTATTGACTCAGAAATTGGAGCAAGAGAAGCTGGCAAAGGCCGCCCGCAAGGTAGGTCGCGTTACATGCTGGTGATTTTTTTGAAACAGAGGGTGTTGTGGCGAAGTAGACGCATATATTCTTAAGTCCTGATTGATTTTGATCATCTTGACCTTGTTGGTTTGTTTAAACTTTAAACAACAATAGTCTTAGTTGTTTTGGATTTTTAACTTTTTAATATCTGTCGAAATGTTTCCAGGGTCCTCGAGCAGAAGAGGCGGCAGGAACAACAGCGCCAGTTTCAGATGCTAAACCCAGTGGTTCATCTTCCTCGACCTCTAACGTGTCAACAGATAAGTACCGTAACTATGCAGTTGTAGCTGGTACAATAACCGTATTTGGTGCCATTGGATGGTACCTCAAAGGTAGCAAGAAGAAGCCCGAAGAAGTTCAGGACTGAGTTCTGTTTGTTGGCAGATCTCTTGTTGTTGCTCCATTTCTTTTGACTTGGGTGATTCAGAAGACAAAATAATGTAACACTTGACTGAATGAACGCTCCTGTTATGGATCCGTCGGACTCCGGAGTGTATTATGCTTTGTAAAATTTGTTTGCGGACTTGATTTTGATTTTCTTGTTCTCTTTATTATGTTTCTTTTCAATGTTTCAGGGTATTTAATTGCATGGGTAGGATGTTCACCACATCCGAGGATTGTCCGAAAACCCACCTTGTACAAACGGGTGAAAACTCATTAACATGCTAGTGAAACTCGGGCGATGGATTTTGAGGTGGGTCGGATAAGTGTTAGCACAGGTTTTGGACCGGACTAGACTTGGAGCTTATAATTCAGTCCATTTTCGGTATGTGTTGTTCCGGTCCAGGTCTGGACCTATGAACAATCCACTAGTGTGATTTTCAAGCATGTTACCGTTCTAAATTTGTATTATGATTGCAGTGCTTTTGTGGCAACAACATGCTTTGGTGAATTTGATTGTCTTTCGGTTTCTCTACAAGACCCTTTCAATTAGTCAAGTGAACGATTAGTTCGGGTCATATAAAACCTATCGAAGATTGACCCATCTACTTATATTTAGGGTTGTTACCAAAGCCAAATGAGCTACGTTTTTTTATGTTTGTGTTCAACTGGTTTAGAATCAAACCGATTCTAAACTTTTTAAGCGATCTTAAAAATGGGTTCGATTTGGCTAAATAGTCAACTGAATAACCCTATATTTGTATCAAGTGTTTGTCTAATTTCTGGAGTTATCCATGTCTTTCATAGTTCATAGCACATATTGACGAGTAGGCAAGCTTGGTGTGCATTCTAGAATAAAGCATACCTCCATAACGTGTTGTTTGACTGCATGGTGTATTGCATGACAAAACCAACAAATGGAGGATATGCATTATGCAGTTGTGTATGCCAGAAAATTCCAGTTTTCTCTAATAGAATATCGAGAAGGGAACAAAAATGGACATGTGAGCTGTATCCCTAAACACTCTTCAAGTCTTAACGCTAGATGATGATGTAGACAAACCTTCTGAACATAAGTACATTCACAACTGAGATACTTCTAGTGTCGTCGCTTTCTTTATTTCTCGTGTTCTTAACAAAAATTGCAGCAACAATACTAGACACGTCACTAGGAATCAAATGGTGATAACTTCAAGTCACTATGAACAAACTCAACCAAATTCATCTTTTCTTTCTCTTCATTTATGCTGCTCTTGCATTAATTAGTGTACTGATCTTGCTGTACTACCCCAAGAGAAAAAATAGGTTTCATATTTTCACTTAAGAGCCTAGATTTTGCATAATGAACGTAACTCAGTTGTTGAAAGATAGATTAGTAACAGAAAGATGCTAAAACTTATTAGATTACAATTACAGGTATATAACTATATAAGTATGGGAAACAGCGATTTATACACATTCACATGTCCCTTCATCTTCATCGTCGTCACCATTTTCATCTTCGTCGTCGTCCTCGTCAACAAAGGAAAGCCTTAGCCTCCCATCTTCCCTAGAAGCATACAAATACTCTCGTTTCGAAATCCTTATCTCTTGCAGGACAAATCTTCCATCTTGACGAAAAGACTTGAAGAAAACCGAAGGCTTTCCTAACCCTCTCACAGAAGAAATCGGAGGCGGCAACGATCCTACGAATCTCTTCGCCTTCTTGCAGTATCGCTGTCGAGATCCGAATCCGATGTTTCTATCCATACAACTATTACTATTCCCATTCTTCAAATCCTCAACGTCATCTAAGCTCTCAAACCCTAACCCTTCAGTACACATTTGAAGACTCTGATCATTCAACGAGCAATAGCCTTCACTTTTTTCACTCGAATAACTGCTGACCGCAGAATCTTCATTTCTCTTCAACTTTACAAGATTCTGATCATTCAACGACACGTCTTTGAAAGGATCAGTGAACGAGTGATCGATCGATTTCACCGGACCGAATGGAATCCACGAGGAGAAAGATTCCGGCAATGGCCTCTCGAAGATGTGTTGATGAAGGCCTCCGCAGGTAGCCATGTACAAGGATATATATGATTATACAAAAATGGCGGTGTTAGCTAAGCTATATTTTTTTTATATAAGGAAAAAGAGGAAGAATCTAAGATAACATTGTAGCTGCAAAATTTACAGGTGGCAACGAGATATAATCAGAAGGATGAGATATTCAAGGAGAGGATCACGGGATAGCAATGAAGTGACGAAGGAAGGTGGTAGTAGTTGTATATATATATATATTGTTGGGAGGTGAGTCAGTGATCTCCAGTGGCGGAGTCAGAAATTATTGATTGGAGGGGCACAAAATTTTTTTTTTATAAGGAAAGTCGAATATTAAGCTTGAAATTAGACAATAAAATATATAAATTAAATAAATAAAAAAAAGTTAATTTAAATTTT
Organism: Fagopyrum esculentum; assembly: GCA_033239045.1. Taxonomy (NCBI): domain Eukaryota; kingdom Viridiplantae; phylum Streptophyta; class Magnoliopsida; order Caryophyllales; family Polygonaceae; genus Fagopyrum; species Fagopyrum esculentum. Next base: position 2,286,177 of record BSUD01000006.1, read on the forward strand.
ATACTATAAATTTGAGCTTTAAATTTATTTTTTTATTTAGATAAAGTTTAAAATTATTTTATATATTTAGTTTATTTTATAAATATATTGTCATATAAATTAGATAGTTGTTGATGAATTATTGTATTAAAAATTATACGAATTTTATTAAATTTATTTTTTTACTTAGATAAAATTTTATTAAATTTATTGTATTAAAAATTATTGTATTAAATTTATTTTATTACTTAGATAAAATTTAAATTTATTTTATATATTTAGTTTCTTTTATTAATATATCGTCATATAAATTAGATAGTTGTTGATGAATTATTGTATTAAAAATTATATTAATTTTATTGTATTAGTTAGGAATTAAAGAAATAATTAATAAATATCATTTAATCTCTCCGTCTAAACATATTATAATTTGTTTAAAATAAATCCATAAATAAAAAGGAACTTTTTGCTACTCCCCCATAACTCGAACCCACGACCTCATGTACCTCATTCCCTTCCTCTACCAAATGAGCTAGTAGAAGAGTATGTAACATAATTTGTTTTAAGGAGGGTTTTTTCCTTCTTTTTTTTTTTCCTTCTTAAGGCAAAACGACGTCGCAAGCCGGGGCACCGTACCACCCGTTACCCCCCTTGGATCCGCCACTGGTGATCTCCGACACATTTAACCCACTAAGTAGTATTTATAGATCGAATAGTCTTGACACTGAGTGATCAAACTTGCAAGAGGGTGACATATAAGTACCGTCTTCTCCAAGAGAGTGAATGCAAACTTTAAATCTGTCTTCAGAATGAGAGATCGAATACCACTCTCCCAGACAATCAATAACCCGTATTATATGGCCCATAATTCTTCCACGGGAACAATGCATATACCAAGGTTTAGGACGTAACTTTATGTCACTCCCCTACATTATTCCTAATGACTCCCGCCGCAGTAGCATGTCCGTCACTTCTAACCGCTCCATCTAAATTAATATTCATCACATCTACCGTGGAGCTTTCCATCTGATATGCACTAGACCTGTTAACGTTGTACCATGGTTGATATTCTTGTTCCATGCTTTCACGTACTTTGTTGCTTTTTCTACCACAAAAATATGACCATCTGACCTAATAGGAATATTGCCAAAGAGCATCTCGTTCCTCCATTTCCAGAACCACCATAACCCCAGAGCAAACACAATATTCCAATCACAAAACCTGTTATATTTTCTACTTGAAAGAATGCTACCTCTCAACCATCAGGGCCTAGTAGGATTTTTCTAATGTCTAAGAACATAGGTTAGTTATGTAGATAGTAAATACTATGTTTAAATATTTAAATTCAAAACCCTAGTTTAAGTATATACGTGTTAGACTCGAACTCAATACTTATGTTAAAGACTTACATTTATTTTCATAAGAACATAGGTTAGTGTAGTGATGTAGTAAATTCTAATGTCTAAGAACATAGGTTAAAATATTTGAGAATATTCCTATAATATACTAAACAGTTGTCATTGCTTTTAGGCGAGAAGTAAGTCAAATTGCAGGGCAAAGGACAGTGCCACAACAAGCTATGTAATTGTTGTGGCCATTATTTCTTCATGGAATTTTGGTGTGAAAACTAGGCACTTGAATTCAATCTCTACTAGTCTAATATGTTATGAAACAAAGGAAAGTTCCGTGTAAAGTGTACCTCTTTATATCACTTTACTGAATTTTATTCAATCATACACATTGAAATTTTAATTCAGAGTTATGTTATCACCACCCTCTATCCATCTCATATTTCTATTTTGGTTTTGATTTTGCTTGTCACCTTTGATTCCAATAAATGAAAACATGTTTTAGAAAATAAGTGAATTGTATTGGACATATAGTTTTGAAACTATATTACCACTTTATATTTAGATCCAAACATTTGTTAAAGGAGACAAATGTTTGAAAGGCAACCTTACTAGCATATATCATATTTCTGATATCTGACTTGAAAATATGTCAACAAAAACAAGACAAGGAAGGAAACAAGCAAAGAAGCCAAAATCAAAATCCTCATAATTTCAATTAAGCCCCAAACTCAATGAATACAAGTAACAAAGTACACGTCAACAATCAATTTCAATTCAGCCCCAAATTCTTATAGAAAGAAAGAGCCCTATAAACAACAGTGATACCCACTTCACCTCCGGTCGGCTACTCCGGTCGACGACAGTAGCAGCAAGCTCAAAGGTTAATATCACGGTGGGCGGCGTCAGAAGACGGGAGAAGGGAAGGAAGAGCCGTTTAGGAAGAAGAAAAGAAATGTCGAGAAAGAAGGAAAAGAAATGTCGATACTTCCAAAAATATACCTATATTAAAAAGTGGATTTTGGAATATTAGGGTATCAAATTGATACCGACACCCTGAAATACCAAATATTGAATATGAATACCCATATCATATCAAACAACCCCTAAGAGATATTTCTGTGGTAAATTAGGGTTTATTGTCAAAGAAGAGAACCTGTCGATGCAATCAAAATTGTAAGATATGAGCTGGTTATCACTGATTAGCATGCCTTCAAATGAAAATACAACCGAGATTTTAGCACATCAGCAGCCTCATTCATAGAAGAAGCAAATTTACAGAAATCCATAATACACAGAAGCAGTCAGGGTCAATCCATGAATTCAGGTTTCAACAATGTAAACAGAAGCAATACACATAAGTTTTGCTACAACAACTTGAAAGCAGTACAAACTACAACAGTAACCCATGTGGGAAAACAGAGTACATACATGTACGAGGAATGAAGTTGGACTTAACATGATTGTGGATTCATCAATCATCTCCAAGCTTCAATGCGTTCTATTCTCGAGCTTACACGGCTGAATTTGCTCTCGTTCTTGCCCTTTTCAATACGTGCATGGGAAATTCCGGTATCCTTCCTGCTAAAGGTTGAATTACTTGGTTGCCCGAGAATTACATTAGCAGTGTAAATTACTTCCTTTTCCTTGGACGCATCCCAACGAAACGGAGACTCATCAGATTCGTCTCCACATAATGTGCTATCATGGGAACTGTCAAAGACAGGCTCGTCATCGTCATCTGTTGAGTAGTGTTCTGTCTCATCGTTGTTATCATGGAGATAATCTTCCAGGCGAGGTTGTGAAGGGCTTTGGTGACCACTTTCATCAGATGGCTCTACACAAGAAGTTGGAACTGGGTTTAGTTGCGACTCTTCTCTTTCTCGTAGTGTCTTCATAATGAGGGTCTTGAGGAAATTCATCACTCTCACAGCATACATCAATGCAGTCAGAGGATCGACCATCTGCGAAAGGTACAAGTTTTGTTATGTCAAAGAGTATATCGAGGGCCACCGAGATTCTAGAATAATGGACCTAGTTTCTTAAAGAGAGCATAACTGCATAAGAACCTGCCATGAACCATCAAAGAAAATGTCTATGTTTAAGTATGAAAGTAGATCATAAAATAGATCCAAATGATCATCATGCAACCCTAAAAACTTGCACCAGAAAAGATTTCCAGAAAAACTGGATAGCAAGGTACCAAAAAGATATAAGCCATGAGAAAACACATGTTCAAAAGAAGACTGAACTCTTCATTGAGTAAAGGGTCAAAGGCAGTGTTTGAAAAGTGCAAATAAATCCCAATGATCATTTATTCATAGAACCCTAAAAATTTGTATCAAAAGAATTTTCACAAAATTAGGATAACATGGTACCAAGAAGAAGATATAAGACATGAACAAATATGTTGTAAAGAAGACCATTTGAGTCATCAATTAGAAAGCCGCACTAAGGCAACAAGAGCACTCAGGCCTAGAAACTAAGCACAAGGTGCAAGGAATAAAAAGATACCAAATGGGCCATAATTTTTTTTCAAGTCAGACAGTTTCAAGATAAATGCAATTTAAAAAAGGATTAGATACTAGAGTAAGAAATGATAACAGGGAAAAAGATATTGGACTAACCTGAGTCATGTTTGGTGCAAACACCATAGCTATGTTGTGTGCGTTCATCTTATTGAATTGCTCTTCTTGAACCACGTCAGCCATCAAGTTGATGGCCCAGTCCAATAACTCGGCCTCAGTTCGGGGAAGGAGCTTCACAAGTTCAGAGCACTCCTCTTCTGACTCGCACTGCATCACTTGATCAGGTGACAGTGAATCCAAAACCCCAGAGGGCAACTCTCTAAACCAAGCCTGGGAGTCCAGCAACAAAAATGTCAGTAAATATATCATGTTAAGGCATGAATTTCTGATTACACTCATTTCTCATATGAAAACAGCCTTATTTCAGATTCTAGGTTAAAACCAGACACGTGCAACTGCATTGTTCTTAAACTGCAGATTAAAGGTTGAAAGTTAACAAGAAAGAGAATCTCAGTGCTAAAGCTTTGAACAAAATGAACTACAGGAGGTAACAAAAGGTCCAACTGCTCCCTGACAAATTAATCAATTTTCATAGGGAGTCATACATATCCTACTTCTAGGCATTAGCCAAAAGTAATCATGACAAGCATGGTTCACTTACAAAAACTCATTACTTTCAATTCCTATCTTCAATAAGTAACAAACAATTTGCTCTTTAGTTAGGCTGAACAAAAATCCAACTAGTCAGTAGTCAATGATTTTGGACATCCATTTTCTTCTGTATAATGTTAGAGATGAATTCGGAGACAAGTTGGAGATAGAAACAAACGAAGTAGCAATACAGCTCGGCCTTACATGGGAGCCTGAGAAACCAAAATGCTAGAAGATGCAAAACATATACTACACACCCTTCCAGATCAAAATGCCTAAAACGGTGGCCATCCTAGATTTTATCTACATAACCATGCTGCATGCTAATCCTCATCATCTCTGACCACAAGTGATCTTTCAAGACCAGCATCTACTGGTTGAGGAAACATGGCCAGAGATGAATGCTTGAACATGTCATAATAAAATTGTATGTATTGAGGATAGTTTATCTGGACCAATAAAACCACATTAAAATTTGTGTCATCAGATAAAGAGGTACAGGAGAAATTACCACGTGGAAAACTTGAAAGGTTGGTGTAGAATCTAGTACATACCTTGATAAGACCAGCTAAACAATGCACATCAATGCTATCTGGAATTGCACCCCTATTCAGCTCATCCCTAACAAACTCCTCTTGGCTGTTTTCTGCATTAATCCGGAAAATGCCTTCAGCCTGTAGACAAAAAATTAACTCTGGTAAACCTTTCAATCAGCAGCATGCAAGAAAGTATGCTGATATATTACATCGCAACTGACATTAGGCAGGAAGCATTTTAACCTGCAATCCTCCTTGAGCATAAAGGCGCCTTTGCATCAAAAGAAGTATTGTTGGCACACAATTTCCTCTCGAGTCATATGAAAGTTGCATGGATTCTGTGGAAACCCCAAAAACTGATGTACTGTGAAATTGGAAACAGGAATCAGTACAAGAACAAATAAAATATAGAAAAGAGAATATATGATACAACTAACACAAGATAAACAGGCAATATAAAACACAACGGACATGGTGAAAATTATATGCAATTAACTTTTAAGGTCTAGACAAATAACATGAAAACATTATTCATCAGAGAAAACAGTAAGCTCATGAAGCACAATGCAGAAAAAGGAAAGATCAGCTCTACTCCAACAGAAAAACCAGATATGATTTATCCAAGCCAATGACACACAATGACAATTTTGCCACGGAATCACACCTATCCGACAAAATGGATAAAGACAGGCCTTTCTACCTTAAGATCACCTTCAAAGCCCCTTCTCATCGGAATAACAGCCAGTACCAAATCAAGAAAAGGAAAAGATGGAGCCTTCAAAGCCCCTGCACAACCCAAACACCACCAGAACCGCATGAAGAAAAGGGGGAAATAGAAGCCGGAAAACCAACTATTGCAACCAAGTTTAGAGCCCCTTAAACTGAATGATTCGAAAAGGTAGACTACCATACTTAACTGAACTACCAGGAATACACAATTCACTCTACATAACGAAGATTGCGGATTAACAACTGTTCTGAGTTCTGACATATCATTTCCCTTTTTAGAAATATAGCAAAAGCTAGAATACTGCATCATACCATGTACAGTACAAAGGAAGTCAATTTGATGAATAATTAGCTTGACAAGGAAAATCATTTATCACAATGCATCCAGCCAAGCATCAGCAAGCATTCCTCTCGTCTCATTTAAGCATTACTACACTTCCGCTATTAATAAGCAAGCTAGTAATTGTTTTCTATTTACAAGATGGGTAAATGACCACTAGCCTTAACTAACAATCTAATGTCACGGTTGGGTAATAGGATCAATCCAGCAACAAAGTTTACCATTTTAACAGCATCTGGTCTGATAGAGGCACCTCAAACCCTAAAAGCACCTACTTACATCAAGATCAAATATCGTACACTGAGAGAAGTAATACATATACGCATACGGAAGATGTGTAAATGAATGTCGAAACAATTCCAGCAACAAATCAACACACGGTCCAGAATTCAAATATAAGTCTGCTATACACTAATAACAAACCAATCCAAATCCAAATCATCCTATATAGAAGGAATAAAAATCACATCAGATGACATGAAAGACTAAAAAACAGAAGGTATCACATAACACGTCAAGAACATGAACATGACATAAACTACAAATCGAAACCACAAATCAACAACCAAAACAACACTGTACCTTGCACTGGGAGCCCTTCTGGGCACATCAGGTTCAAATTCATCAGGTAAACCCAAAAACCCGTCGAATCTATCAAAGGTGACGTGGGCAACGTGGCGCACATTGGTTGGGTATCCAATGTCCATAGTACAAAGCTCCTCCGTATCAGCCTTACAAGTCACCAAGGACTTCCTAAAAACAGCAACCAAGAGGGCTAAAAGAGAAAGCTGTTCACTTTCCTTATCTCTTCTACTCTTGAGCTCTTCGCTTTCACTTGAGCCCGACCTGGAATCAGAAACACCCGCACCTCCTTCGGTCACAGGTGAAGGAGCAGGAGAAGAAGATGAATTAGGGTTAGGGTTACAGGGAAATATTGAATTGCTTGTGCCAGGTGAAGATGGGAAATGAGATGGGGAATGTAAAACATCCGTCATGGCTGCCAATGAGAGCGAAAAAAATAATTGGGAAGAAAAATTCAAAGCAAAATTGTCAAAGAAATCTTCGAATCACAGAGGAGAGAGGTGAGGAATTGGAACTAGAATTGTGATTTGGGGGGAATGAGTAAAACGAAAGAGGATAAACGTGGGTATCATGAACTGTGAAAGAATCTCAGAAAATTTCATGGGATTTGTTTCTTTTAAAATATTCTATGCTCTTCGAAATTTGCTGGGAGCGCCATCGCTGGCTTTTTGCTTGCAGCTCCGATTTGGGAGCGTTGAAGAGCAAAAGTGGAAGACAAAGATTGGGAATTTAGGGATTCAATGATTATTTTATAGCTATATCTTGGTTTTCACCCTATTTCAAATTCTCTTGGCTCCATTCAAATTCTCTTTTTCCGTATAAATTAACATTTTTTATAACTAAAAACAATTTAATAAAGTTAACTAAAAATAAATAAAGTGATAAAAAAAATTCATGGTAGAAAAACATAAGCTAAAATTTATACTGGGTAATTTTGGTAACTAGACCTTTTTGAAAAACTAGAGTAGTAACTAGGCTTTTTAATGTTTTAAATATACCTCAACCTTTTATATTTATTTTCAAACTATACACGCTCTTCTCTCAAATGGTACATTTACTAAACAACAAACTAGAAAAAGCCTAGTAAACCAAATTGTTTCATTTATATTTTCAACTGAACATTTTATTATACAAAGTGGAGATTTGAATCATTTGATGACGGTATTAAATTATTAAAACATATTATAAATAATAATTAAAAAAGGTATAAAAAGGAAAATAGTAAAGATGTAAATAATTATTTATGTTTTAAGATTAAATCATATTTATATTTTATAAATAATAGTTTGTACTTTTAATATATAGTTTGTAGTTAAAATTGTCCAAACTATTGTAATTGATAATTTATAGAAAGTCCAATGTATAATAGTAAATTAGAGTCAAAAGTATGATTATGATGCTAAATATGATGTTAACTTAGACTTCACCACTAAGCAATTATTATCTCACTAATCACATTTGCACTTTTTTGTGCATAATAATTACCAGGCCCTCTTTGTTTATACAAGATATATAAAAAATAAATAAATAAAGGAGAAAGAGAAATGTACAAGGCAAAATCATCATCTTTAATATTAAAGAAAATCAACAAGAAATATTAAAGATTATAAAGGATCATAAATAAACCAAAAAAGAATGCCGGTTTAACAGGTGTTAAAAACGGTTTACTTATTTGTTGTATAATATCATCTGTTAATATGTATATGTTTTATCTTATTGATCAATTTATTCAAAATTAAGAGTGGCAGTAACAGGCTTTTATTAAAGGGCATGTTAATTAAAAATAATTTAGCTTTCGCACTTTAAGTGCGGAATTAATTAAATTTAATTTTGTGTTCGCACTTCAAGTGCGGAATTAATTAAACACAAATTCCGCACCCCATATGTGGAATTAGGGAGATGATTAAAGAAAATATATTGGTTCATTTAAGATCTATGTTACCTAATTTGTGTAGTATATACGTTTGTCAGAAATTAAATATGCATCTCTATTAATTATATATCACTACAAAATTTAAATAAATAGAAAAGAGTGGTACTTCACTTAAAAAAAAATAAGGGTGAGTTACTGGAAATCACTCGTTATATAGGTCTATTTGCAACTAACCACTCGGCCTATTCATAAGAAACCACTCGTTATAAATCCTCCGTCACTAAAAGAGCGCCTCTTGTCTTATTATGTCCAAAATTTCGTTAAATAGGCCCACTTTATAATATTTTAATATTTTCTTTTTATGGCTTGCATTATCTTTTTAACTTCAAACCGACCGGATTTTTTTAATGAACCAACTCCTAAAATGAACGTATCGATCATAATCCTTTGGTTTCTCCCTCTTCGTCAAATCTCTCCCTCTTCATTCTTCAAAGAGATTTGTTCAAAAACTTCGAAACTCAACTCCAAATCCAAAGTACGGTCCTAATCCTTCAATTTCGTTGAAGTTTACAAGAGGGAAACCTATTTTCATTCAAAACTATGTTGAGTGAAACCCTAACTTTGTCAATTGCATTCAATTCAAAATTCGTTGAGTGAAACCCTTAATTCGTTTGAACTTTGAAGGAAGGACGTTATGGTTGAATATTAGTTTGTTTTGTGCTTATTTTATTAGTGCTTGTAGTAATTCGTAATAGAACTTAAAAAACTAGTTTGAATACTAACATGAGCTGGAACAAATGGGTACATCTTTCAATTTGTAATTCCAACGAAGAGGGAGAGATTTGACGAAGACTTCAATCCTGTTAAGGGTTATGTTCATTTAAGGACCTAGTTTATTAAAAAAAAAACCCAGTTTGGTTCGAAGTTAAATATATAATACAATCGGTTATTGGTTCAAAGAGTAACAATTTTAAAATATTACAAGTGAGGCCCTTTAACGAAAATTTGGAAGAAATAGGAGAAAGGATGCTCTTTTGGTGATGGAGGAGTTATAACAGGTGATTTCCGATAATTATGAATAGAACGGGGTGTTTAGTTGCAAATCATCTTATATAACGGGTGATTTTTGACAACTCATCAAGTATGACACCAAAACATATTATTGCCAAAGCACGTTACAAAAAAGGTTTGTTTACTTGTAGTTTATTTGTGACATACTTGTATATACTCCTTAAATGTCAGCTTGGAGTTTCAAGTTCGAATCAGCCATGGTTCTACCTGATCAGAACGCAGAGCGACTTTGGCCGATCAAAGTGGACAAAAACAAAATAATACCGTCATATCTTGAGAAAAACCATCAAGTTACCTTATCATCATATTAGTGAAGTATCATATTAGAGCAATAATAGCATATATTTGGATAATACTCTATTTTCTCACATGGTATCATATGAATTATTGAAAAACTTGATCAAGCTGATAAAATATGCAGAATATCGGGACATGTGAAATATTGGTAGATTGCGGAAGACGAAACTTCGTGATGAAATGAATAAGGAGCAACTTGGGCCGTTTATATGTAATACAATGGGCAACCCGGCCCAATAACAAAATAAGCCCAAAGAAAAATTCGGCCAAGACATGCATCACCTCTAATTACTTTTCTTTATTGTAGAAACAAAATTTAATATATTTACACAATCAGCCCGACTATTTACACACCTCTAATTAATTAGATATTTAACAAGTAAGTTAGAAAAAAACAGTAAAGATCAGAACGACGACGTTTAGGGTAACAGGGGTAGTACTCAAAAGTCGGTTGGATACAGAATGACCCCCATGTGATCCACCAGTACCACCCCCATTACCAGCACCGTACACCGGCACGAATCTCGCTCTCCCGCGTCCTGCACCACCACCGCCGCCGCGCCCACCACCGCCACCACCACCTTTTCTGATCACCGCCACCACATGTTTGTCTGATTGATTATCGACGGCTTATGTTAATTTTTTTTCCAAACACCGTGGTCAAGATCGAATATATGACAGACTAAATAAACATGAAGCTCAACTACGGTTTTGTTGTTTAATTAATTTGCAAGTGATACTGGATATCCATAAGATGAATTGGAGATTAAAAAAAATAATTTGGAATCGATATTTACGCCATTGTATTAAACGAAAGGAATACCTGAGGAGGCGTGAAGAAGATCCAATTGCAAGCAGAGCAGAAGCAACAGAAAAAAAGCAGTTGATTTCTTCATCTTCTTCGTCACTTCTAAATCTCTCTTCCTCTCTGGTCGAATGTGTATATGCCTGTTTTGAATGGCGTGTTTTTTTGTGCAATATTATTGTGCACGGTGAGTCGATGTCAGTGGAAAATGATAAAATTTCAAGGCGAAATTGTCATTAAAAAATTAAGAAAGGAAAGAATTTTTCTGCCAAAGCCAACTTGGAAAACATATCCGATAAAGAAAATAAGAGATTTTCAATACAAACTTTGACTGTGTTTGGATTGTAAAATTTTCCTGCCAAATCCACACAATGAGTGTTATTTTAAACATTGATGTAGGGTAACTGAAAGTTCAGCGTGGTGGATGCAGTAGCAGTCAAGAGCTTCTAATTGTTTTGAGCCATGGTGCAGGCGTGGGCAGAGAGGGTAATGACAGAGTAGACAAGAGGGTGTGACAGCAGATATGTGGATCGAGAAGAAGAAAAAAAAATGGTGTTTATTTGTAACCTATACAGTAAATTGTGTGTAACATTTGTGGCTGTTGAGAGCCCATGACCATAAATGTTAGGGGTCAATTAATACAGCCCAAGCATAAAACGAGTCCAGCCCAACATTGAACTGTAGCTTGCAGATACAGAGTAAGGAGATTACAAGACTCGACGAGGTAAACCTAGGTGTAGCATGGAATTTCCTATCCAAGCTTAGCAAGCAACATTATCGCATCTCGATTTGTTTTGTTCCATCTGCATAGAGCGACAAAACCTTACCTAGAGACATTCATTCATCTTGGCATTTGTTGAGACAGAACAAAACAGATTAAATATCACAAAATATGAATCTATATGCGGATACCTACATATATGCTCATGATTCATGAAGTTCAAATCATCATTGCAATCCTACAATAATAGCAGTACAGAGCAATGCGACTACAGTTAACTTAGCACTAGTAAACAACAATCTGTTGGATCCAGAATTATGATGTCCGTTGGATCTGTTTGAATTCCTATTTCCACCGTAGAACGGCATGACTCGCCCTTTCCCTCCTCCTCTACCACCACCATGACCACCACCTCCCTTCCTATTCACCACCACCGCCACAGTTTCCGGCCATCGACTCTCCAGATCAGCTCCTGCTTAATTTCCAAGCATAAGAACAGATTGTGTAGTTCACATGCTCAATTTCTTACTAATGGAAACCTTTACCACATTTCTATCAGAAACGAGGTCAATGAAGTAAGGAGTAGCTAGCATCAGCCCATACAAGCTGCATTTTATTCGATTCTAGCTTCTGCACTGATTTCCAAAGCATTTTTGTCATTACTGCATATTGCGGTGGTTGTATAATCAACTTCGCCATTAAGTTCGTACAAATTAAAACCTAAACGGCATTTCTAGCATAAAGTACGAGTTCAACATATTGCCACAGAATTCGAGTTTGGATAACCGCCGATTAATCGATCCGATGTACTAAACAGAGCAACCATGACTGGAAAGGAGATCTAGAAACTGCGTCATTGTTGAATTGGAGAAAGAGTATATAGAAGAGAGGTAAGAGATCGATAGAGGTTCACCTGGAGATGAAGATGATTGTGCTGGAGAAGCAAGGAGGAGACGAAGTTGCACGCAAAGTAAAAGTACAAGAAACACCATTGATTTCTTCATCTTCTTTGATCTCTTATTTCTCTATCCTCTTCCCTTTGTGTCTGCATCAGTGTTTAAAGTGTGCGGTGATGAGAGATGCTTTGCTCTTTTTAAATATAGAAAATCTCGAATACAGTATACTGATACGGTTACAGACAGAAAGGCAAACATGAAGATCAATGCTCAGTTGCCAGCAACCACACATTTTGTACCCTTTATAATTAATATATGATAAGTTTGAAGATTAATTGAGTGTATAAAGAGAGATTTGAGAGGGTTTTAGTATATGATAAATATATTATTTTGAAATTTATAAATTTCATTTATGTTATATATTTATTTTTTGTTAGTGTAGAACTTAAATTTGTTTTTATTTTATTTTAGATTTACGATGGTCGGACTCAATTATTCGGGGATATTCGTAATAAGTGAATGGTAGAAAGATAGAGATTTCATGATTGCTTGGGCTCGAGCCGAAGCGATGAAATATTTTATGGTGCTTACAATAAAATTGTCATGGAAAACATTAGATTCACGGAGTTACGGTATTATATACTTAATTTTCGAATAATCCGGCCGCAGGAAGGTTGGAAAGAGAAAAATTGTCTATTTAAATATAAGCTTTAAATATAGTAATTATTACCATTTTATTACTTTTTTTTAATAAGTACCATTTTATTACTTTGAGTTACTAATGTGGTTAATCTATTTATTTTTGTCTTCTAAGTTCAAAATGTCATTTTGGAGATTGTGGGCCAAACATGCACACCGACTTGAAGTTTCACATGGGCTTTTGCGTTTATGACGAAGGAAGATGCGAATACATACAATTGGGTTTGCACTAGGTCGAAGGGTTGTGCCAAGCGTCTAAATATCGATCGGATGTGATAGTGACCGATTGAGAGCTTGAGCTTTTGAGGCCTATCCCATGTATGTTTCATTTGTTATCTTTTGGATTACTAACATTTCATCTTTTTTATTCCAGGACCACCCGTACTAGAAGAAGTGGATCCGAGGTCGAATCCTTCTAAAGGAGGAGGAAATGATGCAAAAGCATCACTCATGGACGCATGAGCACATCCAAAATTACCCATAAATACAAGAGCATGTCTAGGATCACCCATACATGCATGAGCATGTCCAGGATCTCCCATGCATGCTGAAGCCCATCTAGGACCACCCATAGAAGCAAAAGCACGTCTAGAACCTCCTACCAAGAGCTACCAACTTCGCCTTCCAACAAGCTCAACATCCTTTCACTAGTTTCCTAATCATACCAAGACCTTGATTGAAGATAGTCGTTCCTTTTGAGGGCTTTCTCTTGAAATTCTTAGAAGTCGGCGACCCTCTCATTCCTCTACCACTTTTTTACTTGATTGGTTGAGCAACGATTATCCTTGATGATTGTCCTTGTGTTTGGGTTACCTTCATATATATGTCATTGAGTAAATCCTCGTTTGAAACCTTAAATTGTAGTTCATTATCGACTTTGTAAACCCCTTCATTTTCCAAAGCATCAATACCATCAAGATCAATTTCATCATCCCCATTACTATGAATCTCGTGTGCCACATCTTCAACCACATTTTTAACCACATCTTGAGTCATATCAAGATCAATTTCATCATCCTCTATCTAGTCTTCTCTTCGAAGTTTCTCAAGTGACTCATCTTCTCTCTCAATCGACCGGATTGTGCTTCTAGTAAGGGCTTCTTTCTCTTTTCTTCTTCTCACGTGGTGAAAGATACACAACCAACTATCAAGTACAACAATAGAAAATTAGAAGTAAACTCATTTTAGTAATTTAACCCATATTTCACCGGCTTCATTCCCCTCTCCATCAAACAACAAAACAAAATAATTCATTTCACTCCCTTCAACCTCGTTCTTATTTTTCAACTTCTCTCAATAGTTCTCGATCTATCGAACGTACTAGTTCTCAATCTATCAAACGTACTCATATACACGTTACGGAACACATACACAGTGAAGTGATGCCAAAGACCATTTTATTTACAATCAACATTTTTTAGTTTTTTTTCCAGAAAATATAAAATTCTGAAACCCATCGTATAAATCCATATTTTTCATCCTAAATTTCATTAATAAACAAATAGGATAGCTCATCAACCTAATATATACTTTGTTATATATTTATAATTGATACTGCCCTAGTCATTAAGGTTGAGAGAATAATTAACTAGTTGAATCAAATCGATTATTATATTTGCAAAAAATATTTAGTGATGGATATAATAGTGGGCCAATGGGTCATAACATGAAGGCACGTTGGATCAAATGAAGCATGATTCCTTCATACATGTATGTATAGCACTTAATAAGTGGTCGGCAACTATGCAATTTGTTCATTTTGCATCTATAAATTCTTGCCCATTTGGTTGTGTCATTCATCTCACTTTTCAATCAAAGTTAAGAAGAACTTCAAACTTTGAAGAATGGCTCGGACTACCTCCCCGGCTCTCTTGGCAGTGGCACTCGTTCTGATGGCTCTTTCCGGAGAGTGTCTTGCTCAACTCAAGATCGGATTCTACCTCGGAAAGTGCCCCAACAAAAACGTCGAGCAAGTTGTTTTCGACGTTGTTAAGCCCAGGTTCGACAAAGACCCAACTCTCGTTGCTGCTTTGCTTCGCTTGCACTTCCATGATTGCTTTGTCAGAGTAAGTCAAAGTCAATAGTATATAAGGTCGGTAGAGTACTTCATATTAATTACATCTAATGTTGTTGGTATGTGATGAATAAAAGGGTTGCGATGCCTCAATTTTGTTGGATGGAGGTAACTCCGAGAAAACCGCCGGGCCAAATGGAAGTGTAAGAGGTTACGAAGTTATTGATGCAGTCAAGTCAGCCTTGGAAAAGGCTTGTCCAGGAGTCGTCTCTTGTGCCGATATCATTGCTATAGCTACTAGAGCGACCGTGTTGTTGGTAAGCTATCGCCGATCCTCGTAATCTTCATAATCTCTTGACATTACTCTAACGTACAAAAGTTTCTTATACTTGTAGGCAGGAGGAGGATGGTACGCCGTCGAAACCGGAAGGAGAGACGGTTCCGTTTCGATAGCTAATGAAGCTTCAAACACTCTTCCCGGACCATCAACCCCAGTTGCTACAGCCATCCAAATTTTTGGCGCCAAGGGAATTTCCAAAGAAGACTTGGTTCTTCTTCTAGGTTAGTATCATACAATATCATATTGTCGATGGAGACATTCTACAATGCTAACTCTACATGCATGATGCACGTACGTAGGTGGTCACACAGTGGGTGTGGCACAATGTATCAACTTCCAAGACCGTCTCTACAGCTTCAACGGCGTTAACGGAAGGAGCGATCCGAGCATGAGCCCGGCACTCGCCTCGACTCTGAGGAACACGTGCCCTCGCAATGGAAATGGAGGTAACAAGGCTGCCCTAGACCAGAGCAGCACCGCAAGCAAGAACGTTGTCGACAACGGGTTTTACAAGGCGATCATTGCAAGAAAGGGTGTTCTCCAAATTGACCAAATGTTGGCGCTTGATTCTTCGACTAAGTCTATTGTGGCCAAGTACGCAGCCGACAATGACCTCTTCAAGACCAAGTTTGGACAAGCCATGGTCAAGATGGGTAGAATGGGAGTTCTCACCGGGAGACAGGGGCAAATTAGGAAATCATGCCGTGCTGTCAACAAATGAGAGGCCTTCCATTCCTATTCCTCAAATACTTTTTACTTTTAAATATTTAAAACCTATGAATAATTCTTTGTTGACGTGTCGTCCTTGAGTTCTTAATTCATATATTATCTATGTATTTGTTTATTCATTTTAAACATTCTACGTTTTGAGATGTTAAGTTAATTGCCCTGTTATTGGTTTTGAAATATTATGTCATGTATTCTTTAAAATATATATCTCTATCATCAACAACAACTAATATATATCATCTCATCATGCATCGTTTTGATACCAGAAAAAGATAGACGACATGAATTATGATCCAAAGGACCAACATAAATCTCTTGGCCTCCTCTCTTAAACAAAAACAATTGCAATAATGAGCATATGAAGAGTTGTGTTACTTAGATTATTTTTCAAAGAAAAAAGATTGTGCCAATGGAGAATTTAAAAGAAATTTACTTCATCAAAAGCTTCAAGCATGTCAATGCTAAGTTGATAGATGGCTGCACGCCACTGTTCTTGCCGTGTCCACGGTGTTTCTTACTGTCCACATCACAATAGCCGCGGCTCTGGCATCTAACTCGGCTGTGGGCTCGTCCATGAAGATGATTGACGGGTTAGCCACTAGCTCAACTGCGATAGTAAGCCTCTTTCTTTGCTCCTCTCAATGTTTTTAGCTCAACAAGCTCCATAACCTCCTCCACAAACATCTATAAAAAACAACATAAGCATCTTTAGGATCTCTAGCCTTATATACTAGGTTAGGCGCCTTGATTTATTTTTATAATCGACGTGAGATAGTGTACACTAACCTTCCTTTTTCAGGAGATAACCTCAGCCAAGCTGAATAGAGCAAGGATTCTAGACAATGACACGAGAAGAGTGGATATCATTCTGCTCACAATACCCGGAAATCCAAGCAAAAGTCTCTTGGCTTTTCGGGTAACCGAAAACCCTTATGCCCCCGGTGGTGTTGCCTCCGGCTCCACTGACATTCATAAGAGCAGTAAGAACTCCAATACGTATCCTGTATGGTTTTTGCTTCACTGATTGTTCGTATATATTTATAGATACTCGTGTATTTTTTTTGTTAGATCGAAGAAGAGACGATGTTTTCCGCAAATCTGTTGTATAGTTAAAGAATGAATGAAAGAATGCAAAGTGATGAAGAATGAAGATAGGAAAGAAGGGGTTTTCCGCAAATCTATATAATTGGAAAAATATTTTACTTTTAAATTATCATATTACCTATGAATAATTCTTTTAAATTATCATATCCATAACCTTAATTTTAAACGATTTCCTTGATACTCTTTTTTTTTTCAAATTCAAATTTATATATTAATGATTCTATGTAAAAAAGAATTAGCCTTTATTTTTTTTATTTGTATGGATATTTAATTTAATATTTAATTATGTAATGGTCTCCATCTTTGAATTTAAAAAAATATTAATATTAACTTCACACAAATTATACTGATAATATTCAAACATACAATATTATTTAACACACGGTGATGAATCCAATTGATTAACTTAGGGTCATGTAAGATAAATACATATATTTTTAATAAAATTATTCAATTTCTCACTTCGGGTGCCAAATCGTTAATGCCATTAAAAAGAGAAGGGGGTTTTTTTCCCGGTTTTGGACTTGAAGTGCGGCATTGATTAAAATCAATTTCGTTTCTAGGGCTAAGGGGGTAATTGATTAAGTCAATCACTATGAATGCGGAATGAATTAAAATCAATTTCACTCGGTGCGGAATTAATTGAACTCAATTTTACTTTTACACCTCGGGTGCAGAATTAGGAAGATAGCTAAATGAGATATATGGTTTCGATCAAAATCGATGTTAGTGTAACTATAGGAATTATTGAGAAGTTATCAAAATAAAATTTTGGTTAAAGGCCCATACTTGATGACATTCCACCAAACGTTGGCATAAAATAAGATTGATTTTTAAAATTTATGTTAAATATATTAATTTTAAAATTTAAAATTATAAAAAAATTTCAATAAATGATATATTCTTTCATTAAATTTTACCCATAAACACGGATTTTTTTTTCTCAAACTATCCCATAAAACAATAACGACAGCAAATATGAGTCTATTAAGCAAAATTTTATTTAAAAACTTTTTAAAAAAATTAATGAATAAGTTTCCTTAATTATATAAGAATAATTCATGATTTACCTTTATTACATAATTCATTAAGTATACAAAAATAACATGGGTGATTTTTGAAAAAGAATAAAATATAGGGGTCATTTTGTGTGATTTAAATTTTATGATCAGTTTTTGTAATAAAAGTTGGCCACAATTTCATCTTGTATCAAAACTGGTTTAATATGGAATAGTTTGTGTACCAAATAGTTCAAAATTTTGTATTATTGTTTGTTCATACCTCATAGTTGATATTATTTTTAGTCATTTTTTAAAAAATTAGATAAAATTTAATATATGAAGTTTGGGTTTAGTTACGGTAAAGTTCTTAAAAAAAACTTCACCTAGAATTGAATGAATCTCAACTATTAAATGATGATCCAATGATTATATTAAGTTTATTATCTCTTCAAATCTTTTTTATTTACAATTATGTTTATTGAGTTTGGTTGTTTTTAAAAGATTTTTTGAACTTCACCTAGAGTAAATTTAGGAAAGTCAGATCCATGAAGTTTTTATGTAGCTATTATTTTAGAAAGAAAAATTGGATGAAATGCACTCAATGCCTAATTTTGTTTAGTAAATAAAACAGATTTCTTGTAACTATTCTTGTAATTTTATAATTCTTACAAGAAATACGAAAAATTAATAAAAGAATATAGTCACCAAGAATTGATCTCTAGTTGGTTGCCCCTCCCCCTCTCACCCTAATATCAACTGGACAAGTTGGATTTCATGATTTATCTTCTTGTAAAATTTTATTGTACACGATTTCACGATTTATCATCTTGTAAAATTTTCTTGTACACGATTAATTACTAATTGATTACGTTGATCAATTCTTGTAAAATTTTTGTAAAATTTCATCAAGAATTTTCATGTACTCTTCATGATTTACATGAAGAGTACAAACATGTAAAATGCTAGTTTTATCAATTCACGTAAAATTTTCTTATATTCTTTATGATTTACTAATTGGGTAAATGTTCAGGTACGGCCCTCTTTTTGCGGTACGGCCGTACCGCAGGGCGACACGTGTCCCGAATTTTTTTTTTTTTTTTTTTTTTTTTTTTTTTTT
>BSUD01000006.1:2305791-2316598 GCA_033239045.1 Fagopyrum esculentum
AACTATTACTTTTTAATATAATCCATGAACTATTCTATTATAATTCATGAACTATCCCATAATAAGTTTTGAACTATTACTTTCACTCCTTTATAAATTTTTGCACTTTAAACTATTCTATTATAATTCATGAACTATTCTATTATAATTCATGAACTATCACATAATAAGTTTTGAACTATTACTTTCACTCCTTTATAAATTTTGCACTATGAACTATTCTATTATAATTCATGAACTATCCTTTTAGAAGTTATGAACTATTACTTAATAAGTTTTGAACTATTACTTAATAAGTTTTGAACTATTACTTTCAATCCTTTATAAATTTTACACTATGAACTATTCTATTATAATTCATGAACTATCCTTTTATAAATTATGAACTATTCCATAATAAGTTTTGAACTATTACTTTTACTCGTTTTTTAAAAAAAAAAAAAAAAAAAATTTTTTTTTTTTTTTCGGGACACGTGTCGCCCTGCGGTACGGCCGCACGGCCGTACCGCAATAATGGGCCTTACTTGAATAATACCCTTACTAATTGATTACGATGATTAATATTGATAACTTTTTCAAAATACACCTTCTTCAATTAGGGATTGTAGGTCAATTAAATAACAATAATTAATTAGGAATCTTTTAAATTCTTGTCGAAGGGTAAATTAGTCTAAAACATTTAAAAGATGTCATATTCTAACAAAATTATTGAACTTCACAATTACTAAACAATATTAGTGAACTAAGTATACATAGCAAATTCATTTTTTTAAAAATCTAAAAATATCTTGCAGTAATCTGGTTATTAATTACATTAATTTTGTGCATTAATTTCTTGACTAGTCTTCTTTAATGTATTTCAATTAGTATTAATGCAGCCAGACGTTGGTGTTGAAGAAAAAGCCAACCCATACTTGATTACATGAACCCATTTGCAATTTATCAATGCTTAGCATGTATATGCAACACAAACCCATTTGACACAGGATGGAAAAGGAAATGTGGGTATGATTTATACTGACTAAACAATTTTTAGGCTGTAAAATAATTAAATTTACCTTACATGATAGATGAGAATGCAATGGATATATGATGTACATTGATCAAGTTATGTGCTTGTTAATTTGTATGAAATTTCGCTATTCGAGAATGTTTTATTAAAGATATATTCTCATCTGATTTAAAATTAGCTTCTGTAACAGTAGTAGAAGTAAAATTTTACGGTTTCTTTTTCTTAAGACATTCAGTCTTTCAACGGACGTTATTAGGCTTAGGACCTTTTGTCCTTCTTCTTCCCTAATATTCCTTGTCCCTTGCTTCCCGCTTGTATGTAAGTCAAATGCTTGATTGTCCTTACCTACACCACTTTCATTCACCTTGTAACGTATTTCCGTTATATGCAGGGATGACCTGACACCTTTCAAAGTAATTGTATATTTCCAACAACAAATGTATGACAAAGTTTTCATATGAAGACGACAAAAATACCAAGATAATCAACTCAACATCCTCGTCCACAATCTTAACCTCAATATTATGCATATCTAGAAGAATCGTGTTCAATTGATCTAAGTGCTCACGAAGTTGTGTACCCTCCTGCATTTGCAGATTGAACATACGTTGCTTTAGAAGCAACTTGTTGGTGAGAGACATCGTCATGTAGAGACTCTTCAAACTCAACCACAAAATTTGGTTGTTCATGTTCCTCCTTGTGACCTTGTTCATGTTCGTGTTGAAAGAAGACATATTTCTCTCAAATTACAGAAAACCAAAGAACCCAAAGCTCCGATACCAATTTGTTGTGCGGAATTAATGTGAAAGAATAAAATTTAGCAAACAAGAAAGACAACACTCAGATTTATAATGGTTTACCCAATAATAACTTCATCCACTTTCCAAAGAGATTTTGTTGAGGAGTTTGAGATTACAAATAAGTAGAGCTAACCTGATTTTAACCAGATTATTAGGAGCCGAGGGAAGGAAAACCTATGTTATACTTGGGTGTCAAGTATAAGATTGAGCCAAACACTAACATGCCCAGTTCAAAGACGTATAAACACTATCAAAACGATTGACGATTTCACAACAAAAAAGACTTTGGAATGCAAATTTGACATTATTCAAACAATTAACCATGATGAAACTATCACCAAATTACATCCTCTAATCCAATTAACAAAAGCATACTACTTCCCAAAAGACAATGCAAAGCAAAGCAAGCCCCCCTTTCCTCTTCTTCTTAATGTTACTGAAAGCAAGATGGGTATTCTAAACACCCAATTCAAGAAAGAAAACATCAAGTACAAGAATGCATGGCATTCACGTACAACCATACGATAATCGATCAACTAAGAACTCGGTGGAGACCTATTGAGATCAATCAACAATGAAGACTCATCTTCCTCATCCTCCATACAAATCGGCCTGTTCAAATCGATTGAAATCGGAGAATCACTCTTCTCCTCCTCATCGATCTCGGGTTCCGCCTCAGCAACCGGAGTCTCAGCCTCGACAACCGATCCAGCTTGACTCGAACTCGATTCTCCCTTTTCGCCTTTCGCTCTTCTCGGAGAGCGATCATAGTGAACATGGAGATGACCATACATAGCCTTTGGTGAACCAAAGACCTTGGAGCACTTCGGACAAGTTCGATCTCTTTCCTCCTTTGAATCAATCTTCCATGGATGCCAGCCGCTTCCTCCGCTACCCGAAAACTCATCTGTGGGACCCATCGCCACTGCAACACCTCCACCGCCACCGCCAGGTGGAGCCATGGAGTGAATCTGGTCTCTCCTCTCTCGATGGACCCAAGAGTGGCCCCACATCGCCTTGGCACTATCAAACACCCTAAGACACACGGGGCACGTGCGCCTTGAAACATCCGTTGCCGCTACCTCTTCCACCACCGCCTCAACTGGCGGAGGAGGGGGGGAGCGGCTTCGGTTTCTCTCCGGGGAGGTGGGTTCCTTGGACGCTGGTGTTTCATCCATTGTTTTGTGGTGCAAGTGAAGATTATACTAACCTTGTATGGGTTATTTATAGTGTGAAATTACAAAGATATTTAATTGGGTTTAAATCTTTATCCTTTCATTAAAATAGATATATTTTTTTAAATTTTCAAATTTAATTACGCTTTATTATCTTTTAATATATTATAAAAACAATTTCATAAAAAATCTCTTAATTATATTTAGTGGCTCTTCTGCTATGATTTGCGGACTAGTCTTCTTTATTGTATTTCCAATCTGTATAAATGCAGCCAGCCGTTGAAATTACACACAGGTTAATTGCCCAATGCGTAACTTAAGTAATCAAGTTAAAATGTTACCCAATTAAGAAAAGCCAACCCATATTGGATTACATGAACCTTGCATCAAGGGAGATTGGCATGTAATTGAACATTAGTTGTATTATTTCTCCTTAATTGCAATCTCTAAGGAATAATTATTTGAAGGATATTGATTGCATTTAAAAAATACATTTAATTGATCATCAATGCATTAGTTTTTGTAATTTAAGGGAGAGAGAGGGTAAAATCCGATCCGATCATAAGCTCATCGGAAAATGAGATGCGTGATTTATACTAATCGGAAAATTGGTGAGCATGCAATGAACAATGTACAATTATATGTTGGTTAATTTGTAAGTAATATTCGC
The DNA here is from genome assembly GCA_033239045.1 of Fagopyrum esculentum. NCBI lineage: Eukaryota > Viridiplantae > Streptophyta > Magnoliopsida > Caryophyllales > Polygonaceae > Fagopyrum > Fagopyrum esculentum. The sequence continues at coordinate 2,309,449 of BSUD01000006.1, forward strand.
GATTTGGGAAAGTTTATAAATAACTTACGAGTAATGAAAAACGAGTTTGAGATAAAAATATTGTTAACTTTTGGTCTATAAGTCGTAAGTTGTTGAATAAAAGTTTCTCAATTAGCGACCGTTAACAAAATGTGAAAGGATACAGTTATACATATTGTTCAGAACTTGAATGAATAGTGATTATACGTTATTTGAAATATCTTGTAAGATTGCGTCATGACAGATCCCTAGGTGGCCTTGAGTTTTTTTGGACGGAAACTAGACCGTTATTATGATATACGACAAACTAGCTTATGCTTAGAATGATTGATAATAACTCACGGTTATATGTTGGGTTTTTTGGATTGAAATAACCGTTACTCTGACAGATTCCTAGGTGGGCTTTGGGTCACTACCCATTTTCAATGGAGAGTAGGCGTAGCTAACTAACCACAAGCTCGCCAAGCCGAATTGAGTCGTGCCGAGCCAAGCGACAACCGCAAACTCAGGCTTAGGCTAACTGGGCCATGACGAGAACGGATCGGACTGATGGTGTTGGGCTGACCACTCAAAGATATCATTTGGCGCAATCTCGTAGTGGGCTACAAAGTGAAAACGCTTGGGCCCAATCTCTTAATGAGCGGCAGAGTTGAAATGGACTGAACCCAAAGATTGGTCAAAACAAACATCAACCCAAATTTGAAATCTTAAATTAAAAGTGTTGATCTCTTTCGTCTAATAAGCTCGCCTACACAATGGGTGTCGTCTCTCATTCCAACATACAACCGAAGCAAAAATGCAAACGTCTTCTTCCCTCCTTTCTCTTCAAAACTTGACCGTGCAATACATAATCCTGCGGGGTTTTTCTTTATCTTTGATTTCCATACAATTTTCGAAAGAATTATTGAAACGATCTTCCTACGGCACACCAACAACGAGCCTCCTTCCATTTGAATCTGGAGAAACAACACAAGCATGAGTGAGTCTTCTTCCTGAGAAAACAAGCAGCAAGAAAGTCTTCTTCCATTCGAAATTGGACAAATCTGGACAAGCAAACAACAATGAGCATCTTCCTCCCGTTTCAACTCGAGCAAGCAACTAAACGATTCCAGTCTCCCTCCTCTCAGTCGTGTAATAGCAAGCACAAAGAGTTCTCTTCACTTCTCCTCCTTGTTTTGTAACCAAACTGAAATTAACTGCCCTCTCTTTCTTCTTCATTCAATTCCTTCTCCTTCTTATGTTTGAAATCCCTTCTTCTATGCGTGTCAACAGATGGAGCAAACACCCACTTGCTACTCTATGTTTCTTCCTAAACAACAGTTTTGGAAACCTTCTTGCTGTTAGATCATATGATAAGAATAAGAGATAAAATGCAACTGCAGAAAATTTTGGGTTGAGGTGAGACTCATATTTTTGGGTTGATCTTTGAACAAGTTATATATCAACCCTTACACGTCTCGTGAAATTCGTGATCTAACCGTTGAATCTACCAAATTTAAGTATGTTCAACTAAAATATATCAGAAACTCAACAGTAAATAACGTGTTTAAACTACCTAAAATTGATCCCAAGTTGACTGACGGCAAGTTGTAAAAGCTGGAGATCGAAGAAAAGTTTGTTTCTGAATGTAGATGACTGGACGAGGAGACTGAAGAATAAGCTGTGCACGACCTGGAGGAGGAGAATGGGGAAGAAGGAGAAGGTCCCTGGCTACTTGTCTGTTGCTTACTGCGTTCAACAAAGAGAGGGAGGGAAAGCTTGCTTGTTGAAGTTGTCATCACATCTATAAGGGGAAAGGACAAGGTCTAAAGGAGTTAAGGTAGTGGATAAGAACTAATTTTTGTGTGCAAAAGTTTTTCCAAAAGTGGAAATTCTTGCACATAAAATAACAAGAAAGAAAAAGGGGGTTAGGGTAGTTTCAAAGTTCTTGAATCCAATTGGGTTCAATTTTTTTTTTTTTTTTTTTGAAATGGTAATTGTATTAGAGTGAAGAGGGGTAGATACATTCGAGAGAGGTTAACATACAAAACGCAACATATCAGTAAACCAACGAGGCAAGCATACAGTAGCAACAATGAGGAAGAGGGAAGATCGCGCCACCGGCCGAGCAATGGGGATTAGGCGAATTGGAGGGCAATGTTGAGGGAGGATGCCATGTCGCGGGTGAGGGCAGATCTATCCCTCCAATTTTGGGTGAAGTGCGTCTTAACGCTCCGAATGATCATCCAGGCACAATCAATTGGTGGGGTGAAGGTCTGGCAGTAGAGGAGCTTGTTCCTGGCAGTCCAAATGTGGTAAATGTAAGCAACAATTGCAGCAATCCGAGCACAATCCAGAGGGCGAGGCTTTTTCTTGGACCAGGAAGCCATCCAGCCCCAAATGTCGTCGAGGAAGGGAGCAGGGTATGCGATGTTCAACCAACGCGAAACGATGTCTAAAACCAATGTGCTATAGCTGTAGAGGTTCCAAAGATGATTACCATCTTCAGGGGCTGTGTTGCATAGTTTACAGGTATCATCATTGGTGAGATTCCATTCCCGAATCTTCGTAAGAGTGGGGAGGCGATTATGACCAGCAAGCCAGGCAATAAAGGAGGCTTTGGGAGTATTGGAGGGTAACCAGATAGCTTTGTAAGGGGAGGGATGAGGAGCAGGGATAGGGGGTCTGAGATGGTCATAGATCTTCTTTCGAGCGAGGGTACCATCCGAATTGGCAAGGATGGCACTCCTGGGGGCACCAGGAGAAAGGCTGGTGAGGACATCTCTGAGACCGAGAAGTGATTTCCAGAAATGCGAGTGAGAAGCCCTAGGGGGGCAATTCCAGATGCATTCACCCCGTTTGAACAAATGCTTGGCGGCCCAAGACTTCCAAATGCTAGGGCTATTGCGATCAAGGTCGAGTAAAATACTGGAGAGGGCGACCTTGTTCTTGGTACCAAGATCAGGGAAAGCCAGCCCACCAACCAATTTGGGGGAGCAGACAGTCTCCCACGCAACCAGTGCTCTCTTGCTGGAAGCAATGCCCGACCAGAGGTAAGATCTCATGAGCCCGTTGATGGTGGTGATCACGTTGGCAGTAATGAAGAACAAGGAGCACCAATGTTGGCTTGCCGAGTAGAGGATAGTTTTGACAAGCTGAGCACGTCCGGCGTAGGAGAGGGATTTTGCGTTCCAGGAGTGGATTCGCCTAGTGATCTTGTGAATCAGAGGGAGAAAGTCGCTGATCAAAAGCCGTTTACTTCCAATAGGGACACCAAGGTAAAGGAAGGGCAGAGAGCCAAGGCTCATGCCGGTGAGGCGAGCCACATTATCAATCTCATCTTGATTCAGTCCGCCAGTGAAAAAGTGGGACTTATTGGGATTGATAAAGAGACCGGAGCAGGCGCCAAAATCATCAAGAGCATCAATGAGGATAGAGATGGACTTGTCATCCCCACGACACAGGAGGAGAAGATCATCCGCAAAGGCAAGGTGTGATATGGCAGGGGAAGTGCATTTGGGATGGAAATTAAAATCAGGGTTAACAGTTCTTTCAGTGATGAGCCTGGATAAGAATTCCATAGCAATGGCGAAAAGCGGAGGTGAGAGAGGACAACCCTGCCTAAGTCCGCGAGATCCCTTGAAATGACCTTTAAGCTCACCATTAACGTTGATAGAGTAGGAGGCAGTTCCAATCCATTCGCGAACCAAACAGATGAAGGCCTCAGGGAAGTTCATCGAACGCAAGCAGTGCAGTAAGAACTCATGACTCACAGAGTCAAAAGCTTTGGAGATGTCGACTTTCATAGCAACCCTAGGTGAGATGTGTTGTCTACCATACTTGTGGAGGAGTTCCTGACAAAGCAGCACATTATGCTTTATAGACCGTTTCGAGACAAAGGCGCTTTGGTTGGGGCTTATGATACTAGGGAGAATGTGATTGAGTCGCCTAGCAAGTATTTTGGATATGGTCTTGTAGGTTGTATTACAGCAGGAAATGGGTCTGAAGTCCGATGGTGTGATGGGGCTGTCATGTTTGGCAATCAGGGAGATGGTGGTGTGATTAATCTGCCTGAGCATTCTTTTGTTTACGAAGAAATCCTGGATTGCAAGAGTGAAGTCATTGTGGATGATACTCCAGGCTTCCTTAAAGAAGAGAGAACTATACCCATCCGGCCCTGGTGCTTTATGGTTAGCAATGCTGAATAGTGCAAGTTTTATCTCATTAGGTGTAACAGGCTCGATCAGAGAGTCAACCTCAGTCAGGTTGAGGGAAGGCAGCCTAAAAGGGGGAAGAGATCGTCTGAGGGAGGGACTCGGTGGATCAAGAGTTGCCTTGAAGTGGTTGACCAGCAGTTCACCAATAGCCTCAGGTTCGTAGGCCATCTCGCCATTAGGCCCCTTAATAGCAGTGATAAAGTTCGTACTTCTTCGCATCTTGACACCCTTGAAGAAGAAAGAGGTACACTTGTCCCCAAACTTGACCCGGTTCGCTTTAGAAAGCTGGCCCAGAGTCAGGAGCAACCTAGAGTGAGCGTCCTTAAGAGAAAGAGAGACCCTCCTATCCAGTGCGAGCAAATCATGATTGAGGGGTTCAGCCTGTAATTTTGTTTGTACATTCTCGAGCTGTCTGTGAAAATCATCGAGGCTAGAATGGAGGTCCTCCAACTTGACACTGGGAAATTTCTTCAGGAAGGATTTGAGCAGTTTCAGCTTTTTTGCAAGTCTGAACATGGGGTTACCATGTATCTCAGTAGTCCAGGTATCATTTATTGTTTCCAAGAACTTCTCGTGTTTGGTCCACTGGTTATTGAACCGGAAAGGGAAGGATCTCCGAGGGGTAATGTGCTCAGTGAAGAGCAAAGCAGAGGAGTGATCGGAGATGCTCGCAACACAAAAGTGAGCAAGGAAGTCAGGGAAGGTGGCGACCCATTCGTTGTTAGAAATGATACGGTCAAGCTTGCTCCATATACGGTTCTCTAATTGTTTATTGGTTCAGGTGAACTTGCAACCAGAGAAAGGAAGGTCTGAGATACCGTTTTGTTCGAAACAAGTTTCGATCTCATCGGATGCCTGAGAGAAGTGATGCTGGCTGATGGTGATTTTTTCATCAGGGAAAGATTGACATTGAAGTCACCCATCAGGGCCCATGGGGCGCTGGAGTTGAGCAATCGCAGGGTAGTGATCGTGTTCCAAAGCCCAACACGATCCTCCAAGGCGTTATGAGCGTATACAAAGGAGAACTCAACGAATGCGGCTTGGTTAGGGTTTGGGATAGGCTTAGAGACGAGGCAGTGAATGAATTGGGTTCAATTTAGTTAAACTCATGTGTCTTGAACTATCTACTAAACCACGTCAAACTGACAAGACGATGGTGTTGAGAATGGGTTTTACGGTGTAAAATTTTATGAGGATTTACGTCCTTTAACGATATTATGGATATTACAATAAAATAAGAGAATATATCAACGTTATATACTAGATTCGTTATTACTTTATAATCGGCGTGAAACCTTTATTTATCCACAATCCTCTAAATCATATCACTAGCAACCTGGTCTTTCAAAATCCATGAACCAGAGATGAATAATATATACATGTATATCTTGTAACTCAATATTTTTCCGTCATATTCTCCAAAACTTATTATAGCATAACTGTAGTTAAGGGTGGGCACAAATCTCGCAAATTTCGGTTCCGTCTCGGCCTAGTGCCGATCCCGATGGAATTTCTTGCAAAATAGCAATCCCGTCATGCAAAAAAATATTCGGGATGAGGTACAAACTACAAACCTTGACTTCTTCAATCCCTAGGTCCGTCCCGTATATATTAATTTTTGTATTTAAATATAAATAAATAAAATCCCTAAATCCAAATCATTATTTAAAATAATGGAGGCCTAAATTGACAAATAGCGTGAGACATTTATTAATTGTTATGGTTTGACGTTTGTTGATTATAGACATGTTGTTATGCTCTTCATTCATTGCTCACTTGCTCTAAATAAATCAAAATAAAAAACTTAAATTCTTCTTCATTTCTTCAAATCTCTAGTCTTGAAACACGACTACCAACTTCTCAACTATTTTCTATATTTCACTTGTAGAAAATTAGAGCACCGGTTTTTAATCAAAATGAAATTGTCCATGTCCGACTATAAAAGTTATGTTACTAACGGAGCAAACTGCAGAATTGTAGTAAACGTCGAGCTTGTTTTCTTTATTGACTCGATATCCTCTTTATAACATAAAGGTAGAGATAAAAATGTAAATTATATATAACTTTAACCTAACTTTAGTTCTATCTCTAACACGATCGATGTGTAATTCTATTTTGGGATTTTATTTGGATGTTTAAACAAAATTTAACTGTGGTTTGAGAAATTATGCAAATGGATTATTAAAAAAATCTAATAACTTAATTTTAAAATATAATATACTTGAATACTTTTGTGTGTAAATGGTGATTTCGAGCACATAGGGTCCGAGATTTGATCTAAAAATTAAAGCAGAAAGTCCGTCCTAATTCCGTGTTATGTGTAATAGCCGGAACTGAACTGAAATAACTGCAATCACGTCCCGTACTCAGCCCTAATTCTATTATTAATAATTTGTTGATCATTTGAAGTTCATTTTACTTGTTGAGACGTGTGTGATTAGGGTTGTGTATACGTTCCGGACCGGTGGACCTTAAATTGATAAATCCTTGGACCGTAGACCGACGGGTTGGACTGGTTTGTACCTAAATTGATGCGCAATTTTGAATATTTCGGACCGGACCGGTTCGTACCTAAATGGTGCAATTTTGGTGAGGTTTTCCGGTCCATAACCGGATCGGAACGGACCGGATCGGACTGAACTAGAGCGAACCTGAAATCCGTTGTTTACGGTCCAACCCGAGTTACGGTTTTATACGGTTCAAAACCGGACCGGACCGTAGACCGGTCCCGGTCCGGCCCAATTTTTCACAGGCCTACGCGTGATTACAGTAGACATATATATCGTGATTAGACATAACATATATGCGTCCCCATATAGTTATGAAACAACAGCGAGAGTAAATGGCGTAAGGGGAGACGTAGCAACGAGGCGAAGCGCGAGAGCGATGGGTCGGTGGAGACTTGGCCCGAGTCAACAAGGGGTCATATATGACCATAACGAGTATGCTTTTTTTTTTTTTTTTTTTTTTTTTTG